>CAAAJI010000030.1:11864-32005 GCA_900642245.1 Fragilaria radians
AAACTATCCTATTCTGTAATGATCACAAGTTTACTATAATTAACATAGGGATGCATAACTATTGCTTATAAATGGAGAATACTGTTAAGCAATCCAGGACTGGATCTAAAGTAAAACGGATACAACAATGATCTAAATAAAGATCTAAATTAGAAGACAACTCTTTAATTATGAAGAGTTGAAGGTCTAAACTAACTTATCCTTATGGATAACAAACTTGTCCTTATAGACAAGGTTGAAGCAACTTATCTAAGCAGTTGGGAGGAAGCTTAGAGCAAGATTGCAAATCTTCAAGTTTAATCACAAAGATCTCTTAAGAACATCTCTTGAGAGAAGTTTCAAGATTAGACAAGACTAACAGAAAAAAATCAAAATAGTCTATAGTTTATCCGTGTCTACTTTCTATATCTCACCCTAGAGCACTGCAATCACACTTCGTTACCTAGTAACTAGAAAGATTCACTAAGTAAGTTTAACTACAAGTCTATGACTGGTTTACCCCCTGCAGTTTGAGAATACCCGCCTATTCCTTTTGTTTCAAAGGCTAAGAAAGTGGAGAACCTGGATGAGGCGGTGAACAAGACAGAACACATCAAGTTGGAGCTCTTCATGGAACCCAGCAATCAGGCATCTAAGTGTTCCAGATACTTCATGATCTTTAAGGATGATGGAGCAAAGACTGGATCAAGTGGTTGATTGAACCGGCTGACAAAAGTAAGATGTTGCGGTCCTTGTTAAAAAGGCAATCCTTGTCTTACTTGGAGCATCATTTGAAGAGGAGGCTGGATGCGGAAGATTCAGAACTGCCTGACAATGATTTGTTGGAGTTGGTGATGCATGATGCGGGCCTTGAGTACATCCCAAAGAGCGCAATTCAAGTTAAGAAGTACTACATGCGGAGGGGACTCCTTCCGAGTCAAAACGTGAGCGTGCGTGCAAATGTTTGTAGAAAGACTTATTGAGCTCAACAGGTACTTACTTCCCAGAAGAGCACTCAAAAAGTTGGATCAAGATGAGAGTATTGAAATTCTTGATCAGGCAAAGGCTCCAGAGTGGCATGCAGCCATGTTGGTGGTAATTATAACTATTATTTTATCATAAGTGGAATAAAGATCTTAAGGAAATTGGATTTAAGATCATTCCATACAATCAATGTGTAGCAAATCTAATTACAAACGACACGGTGACATGGCATCTAGATGACAGTAAGTTGAGCTATATAAATCCTAAAGTTTATGATAGATTCCTAAAATGGCCAGAAAAGAAGCATGGAGATAGGAATTCGGGAACTGTAAAGGCTGTAAAAGGGAAAATGAATAAATAGTTGGGAATGAGTCTTGATTACAGAGCACCAATGAAATTTAAATCAAAGATGAAGAAATATATTGAACAAATGATTAAAGAGTACCCAGAAGCAATTAAGGGTCCAAAAGATCCATGGAACGAAAATTTAGTCAAACAAGATTACGAGAGTGAAAAGCTATTGAGGATAAGACATGAACTATTTCACACACTAGTTGCAAGAGGGGTACTTTTGAGCAAAAGTGCTAGACCAGATATTTTACCTCCATTCAAATATTTGTGCACGAGGGTGAAAGAACCAAATGAAAAGGATTGTCTTAAATTATCAAAGGTTATAATTTCACATGATTTGTTGATGCAGCATTTTGAGTGCAAACTGATATGAAAAGTCACACTTGTGAGCTAATGATGTTAGGCAGAGGAAGTATACAATTAATTTCAACAAAACAAGACGTGAATCGGCGAAGCTCAACTGAAGTGGCATTAATTTCAATCGATGACATACTATTTAAAGTTCAATGGACTAAAGTGTTTATGCAGGAACAAAGATGCAGTATCAAACAACACATTACTTAAATAAGTGATAAAATGAGTTCCGTTAAAAGAACCAGGCATTTAGAGATGATATATTTTTATGCCACAGATTTAATCAAGCGAAAAGAGACTGACATGAAGTACTGTCCAACCGACTTAAAATTAGCGGACTACATGACAAATCATTACCATTAACCAAATTTCATCAATTTAGGAAGAAGATTTTGAATATGGAATGAGAATTAAGATTAATTGTCCAGCACTATCAGGTTGGCGAGTATACGGTACGTTATTTTGAAAGACAAGTAAAAAAATTAGGATGTTTGGTCTTCATTGTCGGTACGATGGAATTTTGAGAGCTCTTGTTGGCTATCATTTGGAGTCGCATTGGATTTTTTTATCATGCCTCTGCAAATACACTCTCACGACGATTGAGGTAACTTTTCTGGCTTTGTGATGTACGATGTTTCCCTGAATGATATATCAGATCACCTCATGATAGGTCATTCAGTAATTCTGACTAACCTGGATACATCAGAATGACGCTGGACTCTAGATATACCAAAAATCAAAGGCAAAGATGATTGTCAACTTTGGTGGTTGGAGGTATAACACATGAAAACATGGTTTGGCTTAGCTGAAATGTAATGAAAAATTAATTTCTCCACTCACCAATGTTATTCATTTTCATTCAAGGAATTCCAACGACTAGTTGAAACCCATATTCAAGGTATACATCTTTTAGATTGGAGCGGTCATTCATTGCATTATGTGATGAGAAATTTGAGGCATCATAGCTTCTTTTTCTCAACATTCATGTTTGACATCAAATATACACAACAGTGGACATAAGAAATTCTGTTCAGCAAATCCTAAAATCAAAACTGCAGAGTAGAACATTTCTAGTGCCAAAATGCAAGCGAAACTTTGAAATAAAATGTTGAAAGTAGTGCTAAAAGTAAGTTAAGTTAAATCTGAAGAAGCTTTCTGTAAGAGCCAAACAAAATCTGGAATCTAGGGATATTGAGGGATGTCACAGAATCAAAGGAAGCAGTTGCAATAGATAATTTCCCAAACATGATGTAGATTAAGAATCATCCAAATTTTTCATGTACAGTTAGCACTTAGCAACATAAAAAATCTGATCTATGTGTCAATGGTAAGAAACTTTTTGTTTTGAAGATTATTTATCTGAAACATTTGCTTCCCAAGGTTCAATTTACCTTAGGTTAAATTTTAGAGTCAAGTTTTTTAAGGGTATCTAGTCTTTAGTTCTTCGCTTAAATTTAGTTTCAGTAAGATTGAATAGTGAAAGCTCATTGAAATAAAACGAGGTTTAACGTTAGAAATCTTGTGGCACTAACCTTTTATTTATCAACCTTTGTGATAATTTATTTTTTCAATCATTTCCGTTTCGTTGGGCTACAAACCTTAGTTTGAACTTCAATCATGATCCACGTAAAATTGAATGAACAGCTTTGATATCCTTTTTTTTCACGGAAATTTACTGTAAGTGATACCATTCGACTGTTTTGCTTTTCACATAATTGTCTCGTTGAGGTTTCATTGCTTATGCTTTTAGTGTCGATGAAAGACAAATAGCTGATTAACGAAAAATCCATGGATTTAGAGAATCAATAAGCTAATCCTATGAAGATCAAGCAACGAGCGCTTTACTTTTGCTTAGTTCGTCTTGGTGGCATCTTGTGGTTGTTTCTTTCGTTGTTTCGAATGATATGGATCAAGGAACCGTACGAAGATCTTAGGATTACTCACGCGGCTCAGCAAAATAAAGTCATGCAAAGAAATAAAAATGGCTACATGATTGAATCTTCACAAAAGGCGCCTTCCTCGGATACTCCTCTTCCTTACATTAGCTCTGCGAGAGCAGCCAATACGACAAATCCGTCTCCTTTACAAGGGATGAAAGAAAATAGTCGGAATTTGACGTTGAGAAATGTGCGATACATGTCACGCCGTGCCATTGCGTTGCGTCGTGAAGTAGAGTCTGGTGTTGTCTACAATCAACATCAAGGACCAAAGAAAAATGTTCCTTATCATCCGAGTATTCTCACACGAATCTCACCCTACCCCCTACATTTTGTTACATATGCGACTTCGGATATGAACTTAACGCTTCAACGCATCCTATTACAAGCCGAACGGAGTCAATTCTTTGTCACGGTTACTGGATTGGGACCGGATGATCTACCCATCGAATTTCGTCGTGACTACCAAGATATACTTCAGGAGAAACATGGGGGTGGATATTATTTATGGAGATACCCCGTGTGGGAAATCATGATGCAACGAGTTCCATGGAATGAGTATGTCATGTATCTTGATGCTGGATGTACCATTCTATCCACTGGTCGTGATACGCTTTTTGACTGGTTACGTCGTCTAGAAATGTCGTCACAACAACAAAATAGTTCCAATCCGAATGACATTCACGAGATTATGGGATTTCCAGAGGCGAAACAATTTCGAGAATTACGGTGGACAACCGATGCTGTCCTAAAAGCGTTTGGAGTTGACATGGATAATATTGACGTTGCACCATGGTGGGGAGTTATGAAACCTCAATTATTTGGAGGGTTGTTAATAGTCAAAAATGGTATACAATGGAGGAACTTGACTGCCTTGATATATGAAGTCTTGGATAAAGATCCCTATCTCATTACCGATCGATATACAAATGCGACTCAACGGCGTCGACCGGGACGATTTAGTGGCTTTCGTCACGATCAATCGATATCTTCAGTTGCCTCCAAAGTCCTACAAACTCATATTCTAGCTCCAGGTATGGAACTCTGGGAGAAGGAGATCAATGGTACATTTATCAGGCCACCGTTTGGTGTTACTAGATTTCGTGACATTACGAAATCTCAGTTGGATTCTTGGACAAGGGCATGTCAAGGGGCATCACGAGATATGGATGATCGTTGCGATCATCTAGCCAATACTTTGTTTGAGTTGAATTCAGTAGTCAAATAGTCATCCAGTCAAGAAACTAAGGTAACACATCAAGATCGAGATTTTCCAAATCAAAGACAAACGTTGCTAGCAAGTACCCATAGTTTCGTTGCCTCTCTCTTCTCCAAGATGAAAGGGAATGTCTTGCTGAATTTGGAACTACGATACTTTGGATTATTTTTCTGTGTGATCTCCGTTCGTGTCCCATGCCAAAAAATTGTATAATGCAATTGTAAAGTAAATGAGCGTAGAAAAAAAATCCATTCGGAGAATACCTGCGAACAAAAAATCATAGTCACATAAACTGTTGGATGTCATGGTGCATACTGATGATTAGGCGTAAAGCAATGTTCCTTGCATCTCTATAACAAAAAAAATGCATGTCAATTTGTTGGGATTGGAATTAGTAGGCAAACAATTGGTTTGTATTATCTGTCAACAAATTAACATCATTATTCTTCCATCCATTGTAGTTTCGACAGATTGTCATCCATGTAAGCTATTCCAGCTTTTAAGGAATGCCTGGAAATGAGCATATACTCTTTTTGCAGATTGCTTGAATTGCTCCACTTCCAAGTTTCATCATTACTCCTCAGGAAGTATTGCATAATGAATGTGGGATCTAAGTGCCTGCGAATGTTTGTTAATTATTCACCTCTATCATGAGTGCATTGTTGCAGAAAGAATTTATGAATTCCATGCTAAGCCTTCCTAAATATTAAAGGCTTCATAAAAAGATGCAGTGACTTCGAATCGGATTTGCAGAAAATTCCAATATCCTTTACCCTTAGTAATTCTCAAACAGGTCGACTCCAAGTACGTCAAATGAATTGTGAGACCTGCAGGTATGTTCCTCATCAATTTGCAAACGACAAGTGCGGCCATTCCCATGAAAATAGTTGTTCTAATTCTTCTCTTTGCAAACCACTTTCCCATCACGATGGCCTTTGCAGTCACCAAAAAATTTCAAAAGATTACTAGCGCACTACAACGACAAATGAGCGGGAGTTCCTCTAGCCTTCCAGAAATCACTATTTCCGGACCAACACTGCCGGACATTGCTCCTTCTGCGAAACGATTGTTCCTCATTCGTCATGGGGAAGTGATTAATCCTGGTGGTGATCGACCGGTTTATTATGGTTCTATGGATGTTCCTCTGAGTCCCCTTGGGAAAGATGAAGCGATTGCTGCTGGGCAATACCTCAAGGCAATGGATCTTCAATTTGTGGCATGCTCTCCTTTGAGTCGTGCGGTATTTGGTGCCTCCAAGATAATCGAATGCCAAACGTCCTGTTCTCCAGATCCTATCGTATTGAAAGGATTTACTGAATTAGATCGTGGCGTATGGTGTGGACTCACTATCGAAGAAATCGGTTCTGATTTGATGAAGCGATTTGATGCTTGCGACGAACTCGTCACACCAGAGGGTGGCGAATCATATTCACAACTTTGGAATCGTGTGAAGCAAGCACGTGATGAGATCTTGTCGAAGTTAGAGAATGGACGAGCTGCGGCCATCGTATCACACTTACAAGTCACACGTTGTATTCTCCATGATGCCCTCCGAGTTCCTTTAGACCAAGTTACCAAATTAAAGGTGGCCACTGCATCTGTCACCTGCATTGACTATGAGGGTGATAAATCAACTGTGCACTTTCAATCTTTCAAACCTGACGTAGGACTTGCTGTTGCAAAGGATGGCGCCAATTAGAAGATACTGTTTTTGTGAATATTTATTCATCGAAGTCTTGGTTTTCTTTCCTTTCGTTTCAACATAGCTGCGATAAAAACTACGCTTTGGAGTTAAATCTAGTAAATCCACACAAAATTAGAATTTTGGAAAGCTGTCCCCTCAAATTGAAATAAATTCATTGTAGTACTTGCTTTGAAATACTGCCGAGATCAGGAATTGTAGTTTCTGATTGTTTATTCGAAGTAATTGTATGTTTCCCAAAATAGGATTCTATCTCTGGTAAGAAAACTTGAGTGTAAAACTTCTCTAGCCTACAACAGTCATCCTTCTGCTGGCTGGAATTTAGACGACTTTTCCCGACAATATCCTGAAATCTTGGCGAGACATTTTCGTTATTTTTCATCATGACATACGCGTCAGTTATCTGACGAAACGGCACGTCCATATAATGATGTTGAGTAACGACGTGGAGGATACAAATCCAAATCTGATCCAAATGCCGATTGTGAAGGAGTTGTATCACTCGATGTTCCAAAATAAAGGACAGTAGGCCCCTAGCGGATGATAAAACCTTCGGTAAGAAGCTACGAATTCCCAAAATGGAGCTTATTGCGGTGATTCGATTTTCCATTAGTTCCTGGATCTGTTCCAAGATTTGAGGTATCCATAGTGCTTGACAGCTCTGTGCGAAATCATTGCTCATTGATGCCATTGCGTTTTTGCCCTTCAATTCTGAATCGGAAGGATAAATCCTCTGACTTGGAGACCGTACTAGTGATGATTCAGGATCCCTTTTCTGATACGAGTAATGTTTTTGAATCATGGTTAACAGGTTCCAATCCGACAACGTCCAATGGCCTTGTTGCCACACCATGGAATCTAGTAATACGCTTTGGGCATGATCAATACTTTCTTCCAACAACTTTGGTAATGTCCATGAGATTTGCAGACATCTCTTCAACAAAGAAATAAAGAACAAGGTAGAAGTAGGTGTTGCCTCACTCAATTCAATCGCGGTAGCAAGGTCTGATTGTGTTGGTCCTGTGCAAGTCAAAGGCTGACCTATGGCTTTTGAAATACAGAATATGGAACAAGCTAGAAATCCACGATGAAATTCTTTCTCTGTCATCCATTCGAATTGCACTTTGGAATCCAAGTAAAATAGCACCAAAAAGTTTTCCAAGAGTTGGTAATATAGACTAACAAACGACACCACGAATTGTTGTGTATGATCTAATGGATTCTGTAATTCCACTTCACAATTTTCTTCGTCTATGCGTATTATTGAAGATTTTCCATCACTCTCTAGTCCACGTCTTGTAAATTTCGCAATGACTGGAGTCAAAATCATCCAAATTACGTGTCGTAGATTAAAGTCAGCATCTAGCGTCACATTATGCTTATTCTCAAGAAGCAATCGAAGCCGAGAACCAGGTTTGGCATGACATCGATCTGTTACAGATACACACCATTCATTCCAAGCAAGATTATTTTCCAAGTTTCGTATCTTTTCCCTAGGGGTTGCCTTGTTGGATTCTGAAGAAAGTCTAGCAAGTATCCTCTTTACTTGAGCTTGTCGCTCTTCTGATATTCTGGATTCACCTGGAACATGCTCGACTACGTACGCAACAGGAGTATTAGCTTTTGGGTGTTTTCTTGACTCTGTAGCATCTGGAATCAGTCGTTGACGGATTGTGCTATTGCGATACTTCTCATCCAATAGGATCGATTCATCGAAAATAGACAGTACAGGACTCCAGAGAGCCTTCGATTTTGGGAGTTTCGCTTGCAGTTCTCTTCGTTTCCTTACAATTGCGCCATCGATAAGGATGGCACTGCTCTTTGTTGTTTGAACGTCACTTCCTTCACAGAATCGTTCCAATCCAGCTACAATTGGTGAAATAACATCTACCATCAAAGTTTCTATCTCGTTCCTGAGAATAGGAGGCCCGAATTGCATATCAGGGAATGCACAATACAAATGCCAATGAAGTGTATTCACGGATTCGACAATAATTTTTAGGCAATCACTCGTTGTTACAGAATTACTTTTGTTCCATGAGAGATACGATTGTGATTTCTCATGGAAATATTTGCCTTTGTCTTTATTAGATTCAGAGAGCTCGAGCCTTTTATTTGATATTGGGATTCCTTGCAGCAGTCGCTTCAGGTTTTCTTTCACGACCATAGTTGTGGCGTCAATCTTTTGTTCTAAATCATCATCCATGTCGTCTATTCCCTCATTCTCAGACTCGTCGGCGTTTGGATATTCATTTTGATTTCTCATATTTATGTCATGATTACTTTCCTCGCTTTCGATATCCATCTCCTGAGACGATGAAATCAAGGCGGGTACATAGGAGAAAAAGGCTAGGCAAGATGCCGATACCAACAATCGACTTCGTCGGGATGCATATTTTTCGTCGAGGCTCAGTAAACAGGATAGCTTCCAAGCACATAATTCAACTTGACTCTTTTCTTCCGCAATATCTCGGTAAATTTCCCACCAATTTTGAAATTCATCAGTTGAGAGTGCCATTGTGGATATGTATTGAAAATCTGCCAATGCTTCACGAACTTCCTTACACTTTCTAAGAAGAGATGAAAATGCCTGACTTCCTTGATCGAAAATTGTATCAATATTACTGCTTAATTCAGAGTGATTCATTCGTTCCTGATGTAGTTGTAAATAATCGTTCCAAAGTGGCTTGCGTTTCCTTTCCTTCTCCCAAACGAATCTACAGAAGTTCACAACATCTGCTACTATCCAAGAGCCTTTCGGATCTAAAGATAATGACGGCATAATATTCATTGAATCCTCATCATTGGACTCCTTTTTGTCATTCGATATCGATACGAATCGAATTATTAGACAAGATAGAAGTGACGCGCAAACGACAACATCTGGAACTGAATCGCCATAGCTTTGTTTGTCGTCCAACAACCAGGATTCAATTCTTTCTTTCAGCCCCTCATGAAGAGTCTTCAAAGATGGATTGTCGTCGTCTTCCATTATCTGTCAATGTTAAATGTACAGGGGTTAGGCGGGTAAAATTAGGATTTTTCAGAATAACTAAAAGACTCTCATACCTAGTTAAAAATAATTCGTAACTTAACGTTAACTTACTTGATATTGAAGCATTGACACAGCTTTCCAAAAAAGGAGCGGCATTTTCACCAACAAATGTCATGGATATTAAAAGAATCAATTGCAACTAAAGTGTAATTGATAGTTTCATATGAGCTTCCCAAGCCATTATATGTAGCCCCGCATTGCTGAAATCCAACAAAAATGTATGGAACATAGTCATTCTGGATTGACATCCGCACATCTACTTGCTTGTCATAATATCCATAATCTTGAGGAAACCATCTATTTGAAATACCCACTAGTACTCAGTGAAGTGAATGCAAATGAATTAGAGCCTGGCAGATCATAAAGGATGAAAAAATCAAAATATGGACTTGTTCAAACAGCCAGACAGGTGTGCAGAAAATTTGAAGTCATTGCTATGGAATTCAAATTGCAAATCTATCCTGTGAGGCCCATCCATATTCAATTGCAACGGTGAGTCCTTGTTTCTCCAAAATGTTTCTTCAAAGTTTCGGATATCTTGCTCATGTTTTCTTCCTTTTCCAACAGTCCCTGTCTTTCTTATCAAGCAGACCGCACGTACTGCGTTACACAGTTGTATCATTCACAGCGTGCCAACAATTCCTCACCATTTCCATCTTCAATTGTCTTGTTGCTGTTACGGTTCAGTTGCCTGAAGTTCTCACATATTGATCTTTTCAAGTCTTCAACAGTTAGAATGTCTCCGTTTTTCTTCTTTCAAGGTACAAAATTGCCCTGTAATCTTCTCTTGGACAATCAAGAACACAATGGCAATTTGTTGTGGCATCGCAATGTTTGACAAAGTACCAAATGGTCTATACCTTTTGGACAACTCTCTAACTACTATATACGCCTCACCATTGGGTCAATTCTCTCTACATGGAGCAAAAATGACATTGAACACAATCGAGAAGCTTGCCATGGTGATCGCTTTCTTCCTCACAGCAAACATACTAACTTGACACTTTCTTCATTTCATCAATCTCTTTTTCTGATATGTTGGCACCCGTTTTTCTTTGGACATGCTTTAATGCATGTCATAGTGGAATAAGAATAAAATGTCAACCCCCAGGTCACAAAGTTTTTAATCTGGGCATCTAATGCTGGGATTTTTACTCTTCTTTAGAATTTTTCTTCGTCCATGTTGATTGTATGTTCGTGATATTTCTTGCTTCACTCTAACTTCTTTTCCATAGCTTGATTTTGAGCTCAACTTTTCAAGTCATTTTTATTTCAATCCCTAGGTATCCATACTTAATACTTTGAAGTAGCTTTATCTTTTAATGATTATTAAAAGCTGTGCTTTTCAAATAACCCTATTTACAGTTGATTACGTCGATTCAAACTATGACTCATTCCAAAAATGTTCCAATATTGTTTTGGAGACACCCCCTAGACATTTTAGAACTTCTTTGTGGATGATTGAACTTAGTCAATGGAATGTAGATGACAATCCTCTTTCCATACAAGAAGTCAACAATCGACACGATAGAAACTTTGAGTTACATCACCAAATTGGAATGATGCAGTATGATGAAATCACACCAAATGGTACACCCAGAAGTTTAGATGCATATTTCGAAGAAGCGTATGCGTCTGCCTCAAGAATCTTCCCCTGGAGATATTGGATCATGATGATATCCTTAGGCATAGCCAATTCTTCCGACGCATCCGAAATTCTATCTCTATCGTACATACTAAGTAATGATCAATTTCGTGATTCCATCCTTCAGCAGGAATCTTCCTCCTGGAAGGCTGGGATGTTGGCTTCGGCAATATTTTTGGGAATGTTACTGGGGGGTATCATGGCAGGCGCAATCGGTGATAATTCCTTGGTGGGTCGTCGTCCGATCCTATTAGTAGGATTATCTGTCAATGCAATTGCAGGTATCCTATCGGCATTGACACAAACATTAGGACAACTTACGTTCCTACGATGTTTGGCAGGGTGGGGTATCGGTGCGACTGTCCCACCTCTCTTCACATTAATTACAGAATTGGCACCTCCCAGCAAACGGGGGATGTTCATTACTGTCTGTGCATCCTTTTGGATGATGGGAAGCATCTTTGTGGCGCTCACTGCCTTACTTGTATTTGGAAATGGTCCATGGCATTACTCGTCTTGGAGGATCTTTGCAATCCTATGTACGATTCCTTCGATACTCGGTACAGCCATGGTAAATGCCTTTGTCCCCGAATCACCACGATTTCTGGCTGTACATCATCGACATGATAAGGCACTCCGAACGGCCAACCAGGTTGCTTTGAAATTAGAATTTTCGGGTACGCTTTATACCATTACCGAATTACAACATTATTACCCTCCAATCCATTCAAGTGATGATGATCCATCAACATCAATGTCTTGGAGGGGATCATACTTAGGATGTCTGGTGTCGGGAATTTGTGGATTTTTTAATTCTGCTTCCCTACTGTATCAACCATCTTTGCGACAAACGACATTACCTCTGACAACAATATGGTTTAGTCTTAATTTTGGAACATACGGGATCCTCACTTGGATTAATTCTATATTTGTTGAAGTACACTTGGAGGACGTCTATTTCAATTCCTTACTATTCGCTGCTGCTAATTTACCCGGAAATTTAGTAGCGGCATTTCTCATGGATCGTGTAGGGAGAACGCTGATGCTCATGTCATCTTCTTTGGCAGCATCTGCTTCCCTACTTCTATTTGCGTATTTTTCCAAAGATCCATCACATGATTCTCTAAATGCTGCAGGGATTGTAACATCTGCATGTCTGTTTCAGGCATTCAGCATTACAGCCTGGAATACCATTGACTGTATGACATCGGAGCGCTTTCCGACTTCTGTACGTTCCACAGGGATGGGAATATGTGCTGCTAGTGGACGTATTGGAGCCATGATAGCGCAATTCGTAAATGGAATATTGCTAGATTCTCCTGTGCGACTATTGACGGTAGCATCTGCCTCGCTGTTCCTTGCGGCTATCACTCCATTTATGTTACCGCAAGTTGATTATACTCATGGAGATTTGGAAGATACAGTCCAAACGGATGTGACAGTCACCGCTGAAGAAAGAGCTCGATTACAGTGTACAGATACAAGGAAGGACGACACTTCACATTCCTCTACTCGGGAGGAATGTTGAGATGATGTGAAATCACTTCTGATGTAAATCCTTTTTTTGATTTCAGTTTTGCTCCGATGGACATGACGTCATCATTACAAGTAATTCAAACGCACATGTCGTTTCATCATCATAGAGATTTTGTCCATTTACATAAGTGATACAATTGAATACTACTATCATTACTTCTCATATTTATAAAGGTGGAGTAAAAATATAGCCCGGTGGTAGAGGCAGAAAACTGCAAACGATCGGCTCTGGTAACGTGAATGTCCTATCACTTCCCCGACGAAATTTGAACTATCCAATTCTTGACTTTCATTTGTATCGACTTGACTATTTCAGGAGTATCTTGCAACAATTGATGTCCTGAAGTATCCACGTATTCCATAGTAGCACGATTGGGTCCGATCCGATCCACAAATTCCTGTATGGCCTCACAGGAAGTCCGAGTATCCCCCTTTCCATGAAGGGCATAGAGAGGTACAGGAAAGGACTGAGCCTTTGAAAGGAGTTTTTGTCCTGTACCTAGAGTGGCAGCTACAGCACCTATAGTGGGCTTGATCTGCCTAGTCACCTTGGGGTCTGCGCGTGCAGTCCTTGCCCATTCCTTGTCTCCAAAGGCGTCATCAAAGGTTGACTCAAAATCTGTAGCAGGCATGACTATCTTTGGATAATATTGTGCAAGCCAAACTAAGGCAGACACTACTGGTTGAGGTGGAAGAAATTGTTTACTAATCTTCAGCATCCCCCCGGAAATGATTACGCCATCAACCTTACAGTTATAAAATTCTCTCTCAAAGGCTGCGGCTAGAACCTAATGCCATTGAAAAGCACATTATCAGCGAAAGTTAAGAGTTTTGTAAGACAAATTATGAGTCGGCGCACATCAATCAAGGTACCAACCTGTAGGGACCCAAAGCTTTCTCCAAATAATATGACTGGGGCAGTGGTGTTACTGGCTTCCTTCTGCATCCAACTCACAGCTTCACAAAGATCTTCCACAAAACAATCAAAGTCTCGAACATGAACTACTCCCGGAGACGGAATATCAGGCTCCGGATCCGAATAGCCACAATTAACCTGGTCATATGATGCACAGAAGATACCATGCTGATTTAAGTAGGTAGCGAGGTCTTGAAAGTAACCAGAATGCCAACCACCACCGTGGACAAGGAGGCAAAGTGCTACAATGTTTTCTGTATCTATTAATGGCGACCAAACACGTGCTGCAAGATGAGATCCTCGAGGAGAGTAAAGAGGAAACTTAGTTGGACTTGGTGGAGACGGAACATCATAACTAAGGGGAAGATTCATGCTGCGGGCCAAAAAAAGTGAACCATAATTTTCTGAATTCGAAAGAACAAAATGATGTCAGGTTGTGTCAATCCGTACCCGGATTTTTCGTTGTCACAAAACAACCAAATAAATTTCGTAAAAAATATGCGTTGACTTTTAGGAATACATACCTTTAACCTTTCACATAATTTAAAGAAGAAGTAAGCTTGAGAACTAGGCACAAAAACATTATTCACTGAGTATCATATCCGAAAAATATATTGTGCTATCCATAAAGGTCCGCACCATGCCATAGACTGCATTAATTGCTATTATCTAAAAAATCACTACTGTAATGATTCACATTGCAGAGTGCAATTATCTTAATTAAAGTATCCAATCTTGTTTAAGTGACTAAGCAATACACTAAAATCCAATAGAAATCAAATCAGTATATAAATGTAGCTGAAAAATCATCAAGCTCATTAGAGGCTCCATTGTGTTTGCCTAAGTGCGCGTAAATCGACAAGGAAATGTGAATATAGACGGAACGGAAGTAACTTTATCAATATTAAGCAGGATACGAATGTCAAGTGAAATTATCAGAATGCTGTAAGCATCACTTGCTGCTTTGCAGACAATCATTAACTGTGTGTGAGGCTGTGTCTCCATCTCGTCACAATTAGGTCATTCGTCACTTTGAGTATATTTTCTTGTATCATTGCTAACGTTGTCAGCAAGCTATTGAATAAGATATCCGTGAATTATTCCATGAAGGAAATAATCGTCATAACAAAATGCAATAGCCTATTTAAACAGCACACATTTCAGCAGTCAAATGTCCTTGAAGTCATCTTTTCTGACTCTCCTTTATTTTTTCAGAGAAAATTATATGCAGCGAGGTATTATTTTTGACCATATATTTAGTCTGTAAATAATCATGGTGTGGTTAGATCTCTGGTGCATACTGTGAAGCTAATTGACATGCTTTTCAGATAGGAACCTAAGTTCAAACAATGGTTTAAAAAAAGAATATTCATAGGTTGGAACTTTACGCTGATATTATTTCAAATTTCTCAGGCGTGTCAAGGAATATTTGTAACTTACATGAATAATTAATATTGCATACAACTAGCTAAGTTCGGAATCTTGATTCAGATTAATTTTTGACTCTGCCAAGACATCCAAGGAGCTCGAATCCTCAAGAATTGAAGAATTGGATTCCACGGAAACATGTTTTGGATCGCCATTAGAGATGTCTGGCGATGTTGAAAAGACTACTTCAAGATTACAAGTCGATTCAGTTGAAGCTTCTGTCATGTTTGCCTTCTTCGCGGGCGGTTGGGAATGGTCATTTGCTTCGGTTTGTGCAGTATCCCTTGGACGCTTACCCAATGCTATACTAATGATATTTAAGGCATCTCTCTGTTTGGAATTGGAACGCTTTGCCGATTGCATACCTCTGTTTACAATCAACTTCCAAGATTGGCCGTCAATTGTTTTGTGACCATCTAGGAAGTCATCTTGAAAGGCTTTAAGTGAGATTTTGTTAAGCTCCAATTTAAGTGGTGATAACTGACAGGAATGTCGAAAATCCTTGTAGGCTGCCTCAAATGTTGTAAACGTAACAAGCCTTCGACCACTTAAGGTGTCGTATTTTTCAATGATATCTTTGTGAATTGTAGATGAAGGGCCCTCACCTGCGTTTTTCAAATCACTGAAAACTGCCGCTTCAGATTCCTTGGATAATTTACGCCATTTCAATCCACCCAGAGGAACCCATTCGTTGTATGGCAAGTCCTCTAAGCGTGATTTTAGACTTGCAAGTGGTAAATCTCTTGGAATTCTGGAAAAAGAAATAGCCTCCTCAACGGACAGGAATATGTAGATTGCTTGATCCTCAGCCATCTGTATAAAACAGTCATCTTTGTGTCGGAGTGACCAATCCTTAGATGGTATATTAATGATATCTTGATCAAAGACAATTTGACCACTTCGGAGATCATCAAAGTAACACCAGCGATAGCCAAAGAGTGTAAGCTTAGGTTCAGTTTTGGCTCCTCTGATACGCATTTGAATAGCATAATCTGTTAACGATGGCACTTCACAGGCATAGCCTAAAGACCCCAAAAACTTGACTGCACTTAATGCAGATTTGAGGGATGAGTAGAGCTTTACAATACGTCCCGTATCTGAATCAAAGACAGCAATACTGCGGCATTTCCCTGCAGGAGACCAACCGACCCGTATTTTATGAGTAGATTTTGGTAACGCTGAATATGTAACTGACTTGGGTGTCGAAGGGGCGGACGGTAATCGTTCTAATTCGCATCCCTTTACGTAGTCTTCAACTTTCTGCTTCACCTCATCTGCAAGCAATGGAACAATACTTTTCGTATATATATTTCGAGCACGCCGAGCACAAACTTCAGCCATTCGATAAATCCCAGATCCTTCCAAATTAAAAGTGAAGCAATTATGCCAAACCAGTTCAACATCCATCAACACCTGGGCAATAATACCGTTCCAGCCTTTGCCTTCCGAATCGTAGAGTTTTGCATAGTGTCCATTGACGAGTCGGGTTGAAATAGTACCTAAATCCATGGGTTGTTTAATTAGGGCTTCATATTCAGGAATTGCTTCCAAATCCACAGGCTCTTGAAATATATCCCCAAATTCATAATCCATGACTTGCTGCACCATTTCCAGAATAATGCTCAAAATCTTCATTGCCGAGATTTGTTCCATTGTACTGTCCCCCACAACGTGAGCAAAAGCATCGCAAATCACAGTTAAGCATTCCTTGATGTTTCCATCATCACCTTCGTAGGCACCTTTCCCGTTGATTAAATCATCTGGTAAACCTTCTTTTTCCTTGAGACAGGTGGGACATTCCCACATCCTTTTCTTTCCTTTCGTATGTGTCAATGAGGGGAGATCTTTCCGGCATGAGGTATGAAACGCTCGTGGACAAAAATCGCAATTTTGAAGATCTCCACCCTTCTGGCACTTTTGACAATAATCTACATTGCCATCACAGCCATTGTAATTGGGTTTGACTGGTATGAGAGCTGAACTAGCAAATACGGGATCTTCAGCCGATAGCAAATAGGCGCCATCCTCTGTAAAGACAGTTCGATAGTCCATCTCTGTCCCCGGTTCCAAATCGCGACCTCCCGACGTTTCACGCGGGAATTCTTCGGGAGGCACCTTAGATACGCTTGGGTTTTTCTCATTGCGACTCTTTGATGATTGCCCCGGTAGTTTGCGACTTTTTGGGACTTGCCCTGAACAATACAAAAGTATTTGATCGAATGGAGTATCTTCAGGTTCGGCATTTCCAAATTCTTCACTACGTCTTTGAAACTCACATGCCACTTGGTCCAATCGTTTTTGACATTTATTGCATGGACAGCTAACGCAGCAAATGGGACAGTAACTCAAAATAACTTGTTTATCCCCAGAAACGCCCAAACTTAATTCTGATAAGCAGTGCTCCATGCAGTACACGTGAGAAGGGTTGCAACAAGCAAACATAAACCCTTGATTCTTTTTGGTTGTGCACAAATGACAGACACTATCCATTTTTAAGGACAAAGCATTCGATGTGAAATTGCATTCCTGTCTTGCCCGTTTTTGGACTTCCTCCCGAATCTGCAGAGGAGTTTTGAATCTGTAAGTGTTTAGTTCAGAACGATTTTTCTTATTGCTAGCTTGTGAAGGCGTCGTTTTCGAAGATACGGTTTTAGATGCGGGGACAGATAGTGAACTTGAAGGAGGAAGCCCTTTTTGACCTTTTTTTGCCTTCATAGGCCAGCCACCGGAGGCAGATAATCCATATAAGTGACATGGACGTGACTTATTCGGGAGGATTGTCCGTTGTCGATTGGTTAATGGATCGTTCAATGTTATGACTGTTTCAGGATAGGCTGGGACAGATAAACGGCTTGCATCTAGCTGTTGCTGAATACTAGTGGCCAAATCCATAGTCTGATCAAAGGAAAGACCAAATTCTTGTGCAGTGCGGTGAGCGAATGCCAGGGGTGTCAAAGTTGATTCGTCGGTCAGATCCCATTCAATTTCTTCCTTCCACAGCTCCAAACCTTCCTCATCCAAGGGAAAAACAACTTGAACGGGTACTTTGGTTGGAGGGGATGATGCATTATACCCAGTATCAGTAGGTATTGGATAGTCTCCTAACTCTAAACCTTCTCGTCCCAAATGATAGGTATACATGTCGACAAATTCGCTAGATTCATCCATTTCGTCGCTTCGATACAGAGCCTTTACAATTAAATTACGGCTATCGGGAGCCTCTGGAGTAACTGATTTAAATTCAAATAGATTTTTAGAATTCTTGGGGGTATCATCGATAGGACTTTGACTATATCCTTGATTCTCTGCATTGACTTTCTCGCTTCTGCCCAGTTCGCTTATACCTGGAGTACTGACAATGTTGGAACTAATTTCCAAATTTGAAGTGATCATTTGTGTTTCTGGATTCTTAGACTTGCTCTTATCATTTGACTCTAGCATCTTGATATTTTCCGAAAATGGTGATGATGGACGCTCGGTTCCGAATTGAGATGGAGGAGTAGTAAAGGGAATGTTTATGGTTTGTTGTAATGCAGATGCAGATGAAAGGACCGATGACTCAGTCGATTTTGAGATTTTTCTTGCTGCACTTAAAGGAAAATTTGACGAAGAATAGCCAATTGTGTTGGTTAGGGTATCATCGTTATTCGAAATTGTCGTCGCATGAGTTGTGGCAACGATAGAACGTCGGGCTTTGACAGCTGCGGCATGACCAAGACAATTAAAATGTCGTCGTCGAAAATTCTGTAATTCAGTATCAAGAGAAGATAGATGGAGTGAGTTTGACTGAGAAGTATGAGGAATGTCCATCACTCATGCATATTCTCAAGAATACTTTTGGCGCAAAAATGGACCGATTTCGTTTGCTTTTGTCGAATTCTTCTGCTTACCTCATGTGGTGTTGCTAATGAAACAACCTTCCCACCCGCTGACCAACCCCATTGTGATGGGTCTAACAATGCTAAATTAAAATTTGTTTCTAAAATTCGATCCATCATCGTTGGTGGTAAAAACAATTTGTCAAACCGAAGAATTCGAGTACAGTAATCGCTTTTCTCAAATATAGGGGGGGGGGGGGAAGTACCCCATATTTTACGGTAAAATATGGGTATTACCTGAAGTAACTGTTACCTTTTCATGCATCCTTTGTGCTGAAATCACAACCTGAAATGAAGTCTTACTGTCTAAAACCTTCGTTTTCCTATTATCCAATAAGGTAACTCAAAGGTGTGAATAGCCTAATTGTTTTAAAGGTCAATTGAAATTAATGAAATTGCCCAAGATTTTGTGCTGGGATTTACAAAAAGAAATCGAAGGACTTGTCCATGTCCTAGTGACAGCAATGAACATAAGTAAGCCTGTGGCTTAGCAACTAAACGCTTGTTACGGAGCGGAAAATTCTATGGGCACATAACTAGACGATTATAGGTCATACTCAATATCCATAGGATTTATTCAAGATTTCTTAGGATAGCACTTCCGGTGAATAAGCTAGCCAATTAAGCTCTTAAAAAGATAAAGAAGGGTATATACCAAAACCCTTGCCTTTTTATCTGAATTGGCTCTAATTCATGCTTCACAGATTAGTATACTAGTACACTAACTATGTGTCCCAAGCATTTTCTTTTGCAATCCTCTGCAAGATCTTATAAAGAAAAGCATTCAATCAAAAGAATTAGATAAGGCCATAGATTTGTAGTTATGCTGTTTAGCCATTGCTTGTTTGCATTTGTCAACATAGTTCTACCCATTTTATTGCTAAGAAACACCATTTTGGTGGACTGCATTCACTCCTGCAAACATCAACCCTTCTTACCTTGGTTTTCAAAAAATAGTGTTGTCCAATATACCTTGCGGATGACATCATCCACAATAATAACCTCGGTCTTGGTCAAACTCATTGAATTCACCTCTTGTTTGATTGAACTCCATTAAAAATTGTCGTAACTGCTCCAGTGTGGATTTTTAAATCTTTGTGGACAGCAAAAGCTGATTCAACATACCACTTAACAGTATTTGATTCATCCATAGATTC
>CAAAJI010000030.1:54552-69093 GCA_900642245.1 Fragilaria radians
TTTGCCAAAATGTGTCAAAAGGGATTAGAGGATGCTGGACTTGATAATGCAAAGTTGGAGCGAGTAGTACCCATGCCCAACGACTTTCTGTCTGTGGGATCGTCACCAGTGAAAAATCTGGTTTGGAGAATACAATAGAATGCGTGGTAAAATGTTAATATTAACTAACTACATTGTTATTTACATTCGGTAGATGTTGAAAAGTAGATTTAGTAGTATTCTTTTCCCGAGGCGGCAGCTACAATCTTAGATTTCTTAATATCACAATGTTAAGTCATGCAGAGACTTAAAGGCTTTCATCTAGCAATTGAGCAACCAACTGATAGAGACTAAAAGGCTTATTGAGCAGCGATAGATATACACCCATTGTCTGTTAGAAATCATCCATGCAAGCAAACGATTTGTTGGTTGTATCAACAAATTTAAACTTCCTACTCTAATGTAAAAAAATTGCAACAGGCTTATGAGTCAATTCCTTCGAACAAGTCGGAGAATAAATGTACTTTACTTGGACTTGAAGTCAAAGTGAAAAGCAAGTTGCCTTTCAATTCCGTTTCTCAATATGTAATTCACAGAATACTAGAAAGCATTGTACTTATCAATCAATCGCTTTTCGTACAGAAGACAAAATGAGCTCATACTAGCTAATACTCCATGATTTGACAACGTGCGCAAGGTTGAATCGAACAACTGGGTCGCCAGACCCCTACAGGTTTGAAGCCTGCACTCACCACCAGGCAAGATCATGCACACCAATTTTTTACTTCCTGTAATTTAGGAAGGGAATTATTTGATTGTTTCAAACTACACTCAAAATGTACTCCAAAAAAACACATAGACAAACTTCTACGGCCTCGTGCGCAAGGTTGAATCGAACAACTGGGTCGCCAGACCCCTACAGGTTTGAAGCCTGCACTCACCACCAGGCAAGATCATGCACACCAAGAAAAAATTGGAGGGGGAGTTCTTAGATTAGCGGTTGCCATAATCTCCGTTGTGTAGTAATCCATGGCATAACTTTACTCTGACGGCGGTACAAGGCCGACTCCGAAGCTCTTGCAATTCCTAAGAAGAAAATTACGAACAATTTGGAAACCGTATCGTAATCTCTTGACGAAGGAATGCCCTCTTGGCCAAATGGAGCAGCACATGCACCGGAACACCTTTCGGTGTGACCACTCTCTGGCCCTTGCGTCCGGAGAATTTCCCCAAGAAGCTCGTTCCTTTGGAAAAAGAACATGCCCTCGATTCCTTACGAAGATTCATTAGGAAGGGGCGCTCCTCGAAGCCATGTGACATCCACACAAATCAAAGAACTGAGATGTGGAAACTCTTTGAAATTGTGATTACCAAATGCTACTTGTGTAAACTATACGTATTGTCTTCACTAGGCGAACTGCAAGTAACATGTAAGAAGGCAAAGTATTTGACTAATAAGGTTTGACTTGTTTGCAGGTAATGATGTTTTCTAAGCTTTATTTATTGTTCAGTTTCAATCATGTCTTTGAGCAAGTTACAATGTACTGCGAAATTACATGCTCCCGTTTGCAACAATCCTCCCATCCTTTGTGCCAAGTTGCAGAAGTATGAGAAAGGCAATGTTGAGGTTGACAAGACCAAAACAATTTAGCTTGAGTTTTTCCTGGATCCTGATGATTCCGCATCAGTGGTTTAAGTGTGTCATCCGTAACTGTGATTTTGAGTAGCTCGTTCCAAGGAAGGAACCCGTTGATATGATTTGGACTTTTCGTAAGGTTCAGGCATTAACACAGATGTTTTGGATTTACAACAAAGGGTAGTGGTTATGCAGAAGAATAAACCATTAGAGAGAATGACTTATGATCGTGGAAACATGTAGGGAGTATAAAAACATTATTGGGATAACCTACCATAGTATTTTCGGATAAAAAAATTTACTTCCAATGGGTTGAATACACTGATTTTTACTCCTGGAAGAATATGGGGTTCAATTCCAATACCTCCAAGGGTCAAGTGTGATAGCCAATGCCATAACTAGATCAGACATTGAAAAATTACCGCACCAGAGGAGAAAAAAGCCACCCTACTGGATACAGCAGTGGAAACAAACATAAAATTTGCAATGCTTACAAACTAAATTTATCAAGAGAAACTAAAAAACGGTGGACTGATAGAGAAGGCCGCGAAAATAAGCCACATTACTCACTCCAAAATCTACTATCTTCTATGCATCAACTATGATAAATAAATTTCAAATTCTTTAAGACAGAAAATTGTTGCCTGGTATCATGAATCCTGACTGTATTCAGGACAAAATAAAACGGAACAAACAATCCATAACACAACAACTTGGTCCAGACTGGTCCAAGATGTGGTACAAGTATGCATTTGTGTTCCCTGTGGCAATTCTCTAAAGAAGAAAGTAAGAAATACGGTTTATAACCACCAAAAAGGCGGAAGCTGACCCTTTGTTCTCCGTCTGCATAGACTTGATTGGTCTCTTCACACTTTAATTTTTAAGACTCGCATATTGCGGGCACTCACTATGATTAATCCGTCAACTGGATGATTTGAAACTACACAAGCCAGGAAAGTCAGCTACAATTATCCAGGATTTAATTCATAACGCTAAACTGATTGTCTTTGACAATGAGGAAGAGTTTAACCGCAAGTCCACAAATGTGTGAAAATTCTGACATCAAATCTCAGCCTACTACAATTAATTCCCCGCAAGCAAATAGAACATTTTGAAAGAGTGTATTCAGGGTTGAACGATATGCTTAGCCCATTTGAATCTAGAGAGGGAGGAGTTAGTGGATGATAATCCATGTCAACTATTGATTAAGTAGAGACATAATTCACCATGTGGCATTTAGATTGGGATCGGATAAGAAGGGCAAAAGCAATCTATTAGTCATCAACACTATGGAAAAGATAATAAAGTCATTCTCCCATGAATATTCAGTGAGTTAACCGCTCCACAGAACAGAATTATACCCTGTAACTGAAGTCTACAATGATGGGCCGATCCAAATAAACAGAGCCCTGTTTCTGAGATGATAAAAAGGGACGGTTAGTCCCCCCCAAATATCCTTATAGGATAATCTTGGCGCAAATCTTCTATTCAAACTACTAGAGGGTAATACCAAAGATTTTATTGAACACATCAATTTCAAAGAGTGGAGCTTTGTTTCAACAGATGGAATGTTGCACCAAATTTGGAGATGTCCATAATTGCTAGGATGTCCTAGAATAGATAATGAATGAGGTTATTTATCAGATATATTAGCACATCTCAACAAAAACAACTGAAAACAATAATTGTAATTAATTTTTGATGTACAAATTGAAGATGGTTCTAAAGAAAGTTCTTTATAGTTGATAAGAAATCAGGCTTGTTTAGCTACTCTAACATGATTGAAACATTTTATTCTGAATAAAGATTAGTCAACATATATTTGATATGCCATTATAGCCTAAAGATCATAATTGATTCGAAATCATAGGCTGATCTGAAAATGCATTATATAACAAAAGTTATCCCGTCAAAACTCCGTTATTTTTCACAGTTTTTGTAGAATATAGCATGACGCTTCTGCGTCAAACAACGTCCCCTCCATCTTTCAGAATTGTTTAGCTGATGAGGATTTTAATTGAATGTTTCGACAAGAAATGATCGAGAGACCAAAAAAATAATCCTATAAATAATTGATTTCCCTAAACTTTCAGGTTTGCTCAAATTTCTTTTCTCCCTTCAGGTGAGACTAATGCTTCGCTTATTCTCTGTTTCACACTGCTTAATCGAATGTCCCTTCGTAACTCCAAAATTGCCTCGGTTAATTTTTCTACACTTCAAATGTCAAATGTTATCACTTAAATATTTTCTTTTACCCCTTCTGTGATAATGTCGTTCAACCATGTAGTGTCTGCTACATTGCATACTGTCTTGGATTTCCACTCACTGCAACATAATTATGAAGCTTCAATTTGCCGTATCACGCTTTGTGTTATCCTTGTCACAGCACTCAGTGAAGTGAATCTTACAACTCTTTTTTAACTTTGTTCACTTCATCAATCATTTGTACCTCCGGCAATTATGCCTTTGTCCAAATACACTCAATTTCAGTGCTTACGTTTTTTCTTTCTTTTGATGAAAATGCAGGGATCGATTTGATTTGTTGTACAAATCCTGTGTTTACTATTACTGCCTTATCCAAAAAGGGGATTTACCGTTAAGACTTTTGTAGTCCCTTCCAAAACAATCTTCTACGTCCATATTTTCTAGTGGAAAATAGTTTTTTGCACACTGTAAACAAAGCAGTCTCGATTTGAAAATTGCATACTTTAAGATGCTCCATCTGGATTTGAGTCAACATGCTCCTGAAGATAGCATTGATTATTTCCGGAAAATAGTTCTTAACAAGGTCTACTTCTGGTATTTAATTATGCCCCAGTACAACGAGTGATCCTAGAACATCCATCCCTATTAATCCTGATCATCTCCTTACTTACAACCAACTTTCTTCACCCTTCCAACTTTTCATTCCTCTCGCTATTGTTTCATATCAATACATTTCTGTAGGTATTGCTTCTTACCACTTCATCTTTGTTTTTTTGATGAATTGTAACGCATCAGACTTTCTTGAAATAAATTCTAGATTCATCCCCGTGAAAGCATCTTCAATCATCAACCATTGACACCCTTACTGACCCAGGAAATACACTAATTTTCAGATGTTTCACCAATGTATCATGATTCATCTTAATGATGTTACTCTTTTGCGTTGGAGATGCTATGAAATCTTTGCTCTACTTCAGTTTTCCAAACAACTTAACCTCCATCAACTTTACAGTATTCCATTCCATTATCCATTGATTGATAAACCAGCAATATGTGAAAATCCAATGATGCTCACACATTTTTCCGGCGTCTTCCCTTTGTTTCATTCCATCTCTCGTGAGAATCCCCTTTCCAGCTCATAGAATCTGATGAAATAAATGTGTTTTCCTCTTTTACAATGATTAGGTCTTCTCCTTCCAACTTGATGTTGGATTTAAATTTGTAGAGAAAAGATTGCATTGAACAGGTTCACTTTTCCCTCAGGGACAAGTTCAATATCTTGTAGAACCACTTCAATTCTACCTGTCTCTATTTAGGCATTTTTGATTTGATCATATTAAATATGGTCTTTGGCTGAAGCTATTTCATATCAATGTCCCTTGGCAATTTTGTATCGCTTGACAGTTTTTGGCATGTACAACTAATTTCTCTAGTAAAAAATCTGGCACATAAAGAACATTGATCTAATGTTTGAATTCTAAATTACTAAAATTTTTGAGATCCAAAATAAATCGAAATGTGATCAAAAATTTTGTAGACATTAGCGCAAGGTATCGTAAATTAAGCAAAACTTATTTGGACTCTGTCGTGAAGTGCAACGAAAAGGAGGCATGAAGACAAAGAAACACCGTTCTCTTGCATGTCACTTTGCATGATTTTTCATATTGGAAACTTTTGAGTCCAAAAACAATTGAAGCCTTTTCCATATTACTTGCTTACAAAGTGAATGTTGACTCAATTTTTTGTCATTCCGCATCCACATCAATAACAACAGAATTCAATCGATTTCTCTGAGCTGGAGAGGGTGAGCTGTTAATCATTTTTCGCATGCCACCGATACCGCCAACTCGTTCATCTGACATCACATCTAGTTCTGGTGCAAGAATTTTCAGATAACGATCAAAGTACAGGGATTGCTTTACAAGAAGTCCAAATTCTCGGGGGAGCTTCAGACCATTATCTTCTGTAACGCGTACAATTTGAAGCAAAACATCAGTAATTTCCTGTTCATCAACAGAAATACTTCCAGCCATGGTTCCATCTGAAGTAGCCATGACAGCTATATCCGTTTGCACCATTCCTATGCGTTTCATGACTTCCTCAATATCGTTTCCAAACTTAACAATATCTACTTCATCATCAGTGGCACCCATATTGCACAGAGCTTCTGCCATACCTTTGTAGTCGCTGAGTGCCAAAGCTAGGCTCAATTCATTCACCGCTTGGAACGTTTTGGGAGAAACGCGTCCAACAATTCCAAAATCAATAAACCCGACTCGGCCATCTTTCAGAACAAGCAGGTTTCCAGCGTGTACATCGGCATGGAAAAATGGCATGGATTGGACAGATCTTGTCCAAACGTTGAGTGCAGTAACGATAATAGATTCCGGATCTGTGGTAGTAATTTTGGAAATCACTTCTTTGTTTAAAAGTGAGACTCCATCTAGATACTCCATTGTGAGTACCTTGGAGGTTGTGAATTCGCGAAAGACACGAGGTGTAGTTGCAACGTTGTTAAGCTTTTCCTTCAACAAAAATTCACGAAACTCTTCCATGTTCTTTGCCTCCTGAAGAAAATCTAACTCTTGTAGCATACTAGACCTGATATCTCCAGCAATGGCCGACAAGGACGTTCGTTCCCAATCCGGTTGAAGAAACTCCAGAATTCTAGATGCGACATAAATGAAGCTCAGATCGGCTTTGAGGGATTCGTCGATGCGAGGTTTCTGAACTTTAATTACCACCTGTTCACCAGTTCTGAGTGTCGCACGATGAACTTGAGCGATGCTTGCTGAAGCCAATGGCTTTGAGTCAACCGTAGCGAATGTGCGACTAAGCGGACCAATTTCCCGTTCTATAACTCGTTTGATGACGTTCCATTCCAGTGGCTCCGTTTTATCAAGACATTTTTGAAATTCTGTGACATATTCGGCAGGGAAGAGTGTCGGAGATGATGCCACAAATTGACCTAGTTTAATGTAGGTTGCTCCTAGTCGTTCGAAAAGTTTCCTGAGTGCAACGGGTGCCGAAAAGGTTTCTGGCTTTCGATTGAATATCGGAACAAAGTCTTGGATTGTGGATGACAAGGCACGATAAGCTTGTAATGTACGTGCTGGGCCTGCGCGTGGGCCAGCCTCGAATACAGCAGTTAGAACATCCTGAATGAGAGATATCGTTTCCTCCTGTGTTCGATCTGTGACAGACCTTTTCCGACGAGTGTTTGTCGTCGTCGACGTTGTCGTCATGTGCATACTAGACGTTCTTTGCAATGCGCTCCAATCCGACCCTTTCCGGCCGGGAGGAAGAAACAAAGGTACAAATCCGTTTGCCATAGACTTGTTATGAATAAGTGCATTCTGAAGTAAGATCAACATGTAAATCGATTTTATTAGGGCCTTCATTTCTCTAGACTTCTCAATTGTTAAGGCAACATCAAAATGAATAGGTGAAAAGTAGAGAAACAAAATCTGATTCATTCTACTCTGCCAAATTTACTGAGTACTGTAAATGACAGTAGATTATAGTGAAACCTTCCACGAACCGATAAGAAAAAAAGTCTTATACTCAGGTCACGACACAAAATTATATCATGTCAACACCTCGAAAGTCATCATCGTCCTCCATCAAGTTGGCGGTAGACAACATGTCTGCCAACCGACTGGCATTAACGAATCGTGTTTATGTATCACCAATGACGTTGCAAGCCCTTGGTAGCTGTTCACTTGTGAAGCTTCAAGATTCATCGAAACGAAAGACGTACCCTTACTCGATAGAGGCCGATCCAAAGGTTCCAGATGATAAAATTGCACTTAATGGTCTTCATCGTCGATTCATGCAACTTTCGCTAGGAGCAATCTTATCTGTCAAGCCGTTTTCCCCACCACCAAATTTTGCATTGGCAACACTTGAGATTGCGGTTGATCTGTTGGCCAAGAAAAGTAGCGGAGGTGCAAAATCGAAGCCAAAAGAATTGAATACGGAAAGATTGGCTGCTGATATCATAACATATTATGAAGGACAGCCGATGGAAGTCGGTCGGACATTGGCCATGGATTTTGAGGGGACAAAACTCGAATTAACGGTGAGGGCAATTGGACATGCAAATTTGGAGGACGGCACTCGATCAGATGACGAAGGAAAGTATGCACACGTAGGACAGCTTTTGACACCGACAGATGTGACATTTGGACGAGCGGATGGTGCTGTTGGAATTGTTTTGACGGGATCCCGCGTCATTGGAGGAGGACAAGCCAATAGTATCTTCACTAAGGATTTTGATTTTGAAAAGCTTGGCATTGGTGGATTGGATTCTGAATTCAATCAAATATTTCGTCGGGCATTTGCAAGCCGTATTTGGCCTGCTCATATCATTAAACAGATGGGTATTAATCACGTTCGTGGAATGCTGCTCTTCGGACCCCCAGGCTGTGGAAAGACACTAATTGCTAGACAAATTGGAAAGGCGTTGAATGCGAGAGAGCCAAAGATTGTCAACGGACCTGAAATTCTGAACAAGTTTGTTGGAGGAAGTGAAGAAAAGATTAGAGAACTTTTCGCAGATGCCGAAAAAGAGCAAGCTGAGGTTGGCGATGCCAGTATGTTGCATATAGTCATTTTGGACGAAATGGATGCTATCTGTAAATCCCGTGGGACAGTACGAGATGGGACAGGAGTCAGTGATTCAGTAGTCAATCAGTTGCTTAGTAAAATTGATGGTGTGGACTCATTAAACAACATACTTTTGATCGGCATGACAAATCGAAAAGATATGATTGACGACGCGCTTCTGCGTCCCGGACGTCTAGAAGTCCACGTTGAGATCGGACTACCAGATACTCATGGTCGTACTCAAATTTTGAATATCCATACAAGAAATATGAAGGAACATAACCGTCTCACACCTGAAGTAATCGACAGATTGCCTGAGATTGCTGAAAAATGCAAGAATTTCTCAGGTGCCGAGTTGGAAGGTTTAGTGAAAGCAGCTTCTTCATATGCCCTAACACGCTGTGTTGATGTCAAAGACTTAAGCAAAGCTCCGGATGCAAGCAAGCTGATTTTAGAACATTCTGATTTCGAACGAGCTCTAAATGATATTGAACCCAAATTTGGTGCTAAATCACAAGAGCTGAAAGCATTCTTCAGAAACGGAATTGTTGCCTATGATGATCATTTCGATAGTATCATGTCAACCATGAATCGTATCGTTGAACAAGTTCGAACCTCAGTCAAAACTCCGCTCATGTCAGTTCTCCTTAAAGGGAGTCCGCACACTGGCAAAACTGCAATTGCAGCGAAGATTGCTGTTGAATCTGATTTTCCCTTCGTGCGAATGATTGCAGCAGATGAAATGATTGGTTTCTCAGAGACATCGAAGTGCCAAACTATTCACAAAGTCTTCATGGATTCCTATAAGTCTCCCTTGTCAATTATTTTCATCGACGACATTGAACGCATTATTGACTACGTTCCAATTGGCCCTCGATTTTCAAATACCGTTCTTCAGACATTATTGGTCCTTCTCAAGAAGATCCCTCCCGATGAAGGCCGCCGACTTCTTGTAATTGGAACTACATCTTGTCCTGAACTATTGTCCGATTTGGGACTGACACAAGCGTTTGGCGTAACTCAAGACATTCCCGCCCTTGATTTACCCTCTCAAATAGCTGAAGTTCTGAATACAGTCGCTCGGATCGTAGAAACTGATGCTCTAGAGATCGCCAAGTCGATTAAAGAACCTATAGGTATCAAACAGTTATTGATGGTACTAGAAATGGCGCGTCAAGGTGATGACGATCGCATTTATCCTGAAGATTTTATGGAATGCCTCGCGACGGTGGGACTTTAAATGTTTCTTTTTCAGATGGGTATATTAACCTTTTAGATTATCAATTATTCTCAGCTAGATACTTCCATGTGAATCGTTATGATATTTATCTACTTCACCCAATAGTCTTCTCAATTCTCTATCCTTACCTCCCTGGAACACACGTCCAAAGCGTCGTTTTGTAGTCTCCAACATTTCTTCTCGCTTCTGCTGCATGGCATTTTGGCATGCAGATTCCCAACGTTGTCTACGAATTGTATCCGTCATTGTCGATACCTCTTTTAACTCCTTGTATGTTGCACCCCATTCTAAGATGAGCATATCCTCTCGTATTGCTGGCGCCAGGAACAAGGCTGTTCGATGTCGTCGTGGAGGACGCTCTGCCTCGTATTCATCAATACTTTGGATGACTATTTCAGGATTGTAGTTCCAATCAAGGCTTATGGGAACACCTCTTGACACACTGGGATTATCACCTACAGTCAGATCAAATTCACGCATTTGAATGGAATCAAATCTAACCGATAGATCCTTGGGGTCGCGACCCTTTTTTGACCTATCGTCTGATTTCAGTATGGAACGAATCATGCTCTCGTTTATTTCTGGTGTACTATGAGTCCGACGAAGAGTTGGACGATTCTCGTAACGGACGGCCCCTCCTGACGAGCTAGCGCGTCTGCCTTGAGTGATTCGATTGGGTTTTGCTAAAGCCACCTGTGAAACGTTGCCACTTGAATCTTTTTTCTCGTCCTCTGACCTTACAATACTCTTGTCAGGGAGAATATCGCAAATGACACCTTTTGTATTCCTTGTTTCAGCGTTTGAGGTGTTGTCAACAAGCTGATTTGAGACATCATTCTTGCTCTCATTCGCTAAATGTTCATTGTCGCGAGATCGTCGGCTTGTTAGACGACCAAGAGTCCGTCGCAGTGATCCATTCCTCAAACTTTTACGCAAATCTCTCGCAGATAAATTGCTGCCGTGGTTATTAGTTGCAGATGAGCTTTTCATCTTCCTATTTTTTTCTTCGTATTCTTTACTGTCATTGAAACCGTCCAAACTCTGGCTTGCGGAGATTCTTGACTTTGTCTCACGCTTAATGTGTGGACTTGGATCGTGAGACCTGACTCCAATGGACTCTTCCTCATAACTTTGAATGACTTGGAAAGTTTCTGATTTGCTTTCAAGAATTCTTGAAAGAGCCATTGTATTGACCCGTTTCTCTCGATGTGATAGTACATCTATTGCAGAAAGTATCAAATCTGATGCGTCTGGCTTCTCTTGCGTAAAAATATAGTTTCTCCTATGAACAGCATTATTTAAATCGAATTGAGCTGTTTCTTGACTTCTTTTATCATTTTTAACAACAGGAAAAATTAGATTTTTGGTTGAATCCATGCTAGAGGGATAAACCTGCTTTTCCTCAGTTCCTGCATAACCTTCGCTCGTCAATGCACTGGAAATCTCTGAAATTGACGGAATATTCAAGTTTGATCTTGATGATAGGATTACTTGTTCATGCTCATGTGACTTATTATTACCCAATGGATAAATAATTGAAGTGCTTCCATGACCAGAATTACTGTTTGAACCAATTTCATTATTGTGACTGTTAATATCGCTGTCAACTGTCCTCCTTGCGGATGCTACCTGGATATTACGTTGATGTGAGCTATTTCTTATACTCCTGCGCTGTGATCGAAGGATACTTATACGCTCATGTGATGGTCTTGACGACTCTTTTATAATGCCATCTCCAGCTTCTAGACCTGTGGTTCCGTCGAGACTCCTAGTCGCCCGGAGTGAATTACGGGCGAAAAACCTAGTGTTGGTGCGTAACTCATGGGAACGAACACCAATAGAACTTTCCTCGCTGTCCTTGGAGCATAAATCATCTGCTGTTGCATCGCGTCCCTTCGATTCCAAAATTCGAGAGAGCAACGCATTGTTCTGTTTCCGTACCCTGGCATTAGCAAGACTCTGATTGCTTTCCGTCTCGTTCGTTTCATACGACGAGATGCGAGCTTCTTCAGGTGAATGCAATGATTCTTTATCTCCATCGCAATCGTACACTTGTGACATCGTTTGTTATTGTAGAGCGTATTGGAATGAACCTCTCGTCGGAGTACACAGGGTGTGCTAACTTACGGATTCGATTACACTATTACTTAGGGAATTGATTCACTCGATCAGTAATAAATAAGTACAAGATTTCCTTATTATTGAAACTTGTTGCGCATGCCTTTCCTCAGATGTAATAAAACAGAACATTGGACTAGTTCTGCTTAGAAAAGTCCAGACTAGGAACAAAAATACTTTGGTAATACATGTCTAGTCTTTCTTATTAGTATGAATCTTCATGAGGACGCGATTTATCTTTTTCGTAGAATTGAGAAGGAAACAAAAAGTTACATATCGTTTCTACTACAGACAAGACTAACTGCATCTTGAGATGACGTGAATCAGTTTATTTCCTCGTATTTGACATAACTTCACTCTCAACTGTATCTTGATAATGCTGCAGGCACAACCATTCCTATTCAATTCTCAATTACTTGATTATTGACTATAAGGCCTGATGAGTAGTTTAATACATCTGGATTGTGCCAGCACTAGACAGATTGCAACGTGTATGTTGTTAAGCAAACTAGCACTTGTGGATACTTATCTATCTGGCTACCAGATTGCTTTACATATCCTCTAAAACGTCCTAATTAAGACTAGGAAGAGTTAGATAATACGTAACAATCATGTCCTATTTCATCGTGGTTCTGCCAAATAAACTAAAGAGAGACGTAATTCCTTTCTCTCTTGTTGCTCTCTGAGATTCTTTCACAAGATTCGTTTCATCATGCTTCTCTGCAAGTTTCATTTTCTTTTCTCTTCTCTCAAAGGTTCATTTCTAGATTCAATGTTTTACTTCCAATTATCCACTACACTCCTTCTGCCAGCTGATACTAAATACAGAACCACATTAATAACGTTGCTGCAGTTGGTACATTCAAAACCTTCTGTCTGAACACCTTCCACTTTTTTCCATGCAAGGGTTTAGCCATTGCAAAATTATTCATCTCAATTTTATCAATTAGGGTTGAAAAAAATGTCCACAGAAGATTGAGAACCCAGTACAATCTATTTATTTAGCCTCTTTTTTCTTTGAGCAATTGAGAGCTCATGTTGGACTTATGCTCCCATCAATGCTTATGGTGGGATACTCATACACCTGGGCCTACTTGCTTCAATTTGGAGTCTGATATGTTACCCATTCTGATATTGGTTTGCTTTATGACAAAATTGGGGAGAACTGTGGCCTGACTTGCCACAGCAATAATATCTTCCCTTCATTTGCGTAAATGATAACTCCAGGGCTCCCTTCTCTATATCTTGTTTACGTTGAGATTTTTATGTTGTTTCTTCTTGTTCCTGCAATCTTTTCATGCCTCATTAATTTTATGATGACTTAGTATGCTTGTTGCTGAAATATCGCCCTTGAGGGATTGATCTTGTCAAAGAATAAACTGATTTGATTGATCTTTATCGATGTCCCATACTTGGCTTTGTCAGCATTGTCAATGTAGATAAAAGTCATCAAATAGTCACATGCCTCCTTTTCCAATATGTCATCCTGTATTACGTCTTGCTCATCAGATTTACTTTCACCAGTGAATTCATGAATTTATTTAATTACTTAGACTCCTTATCTGACTAATTTGGATTTTATTGGCAGACTTGATCATCCTGCTGCTCTAACTTAAACGAATTATTGATTGAATATACAATTGAATAAATATTGGAAGATACTACAAATGGCCAATAACAACTTGAATTAATCATGTTTCATTACTTCAACGTCTGCATGGGTCTGAATCTTTGAATTTTTTCAAGCGATCTATTCCTTTCCTTCCAATGTTTATCAGTACTATCCATTTTTTGAATTACTTCGCCATCATTTATTCTTTAGCTATCTTTCCAATTTTTCTCGTCATGTAAGCTTCTAAATGGTTTGTCTCATCTGATTTCATCTGGATTTGATATTTTCTGTATTTTCCTCGTTTATTTATTTGTCCCACAATTCAATCATATACGATGATTTATCTTTCTCTTAGGCATCAGCTCGTCACTGTGTTAGACTCATTTACAGACTGTCTTCTGGAGCCTCTCACTTCGCATATATTGTCTTACTTTTCTTGTTGCAGCAGACATAATTCTTAATTTTATTGCATTAATTTGATTCATGAATTCTTGAGTCTGAGAAACTGTAATGAATCATGCTCATAAGGCAAATTGGGATCCTTCTCATTGCTTATGCTGCATTTAAGTGCCAGCCCCAATTCATAATCTGATTGTTTTCCCAAATTCTTTTTTGAAGCATACTTTTCTTGTATTCCCTTGTAATCTTTACAAGATACGATGTGAGAACCTCATCCTGAACTGGTTCATGGTAAGAGTGCCTAACTGATGTGCTTGTCTGGCAGTTGTATCAACCCTCATACTTATGTTCACCTCAATTGGGTACTCTTCCCTTTCTTCTTTGATCATCCGTATTTTTCAGAGCCATAAATGTCAAAACATATACTTCAATTTTCAATATTCCAATCAGCTAGTATTGAATCATATCCATTCATGGCCAGCACTATCAAAATAGAATGTAAGAGAAAAATTAAAATATCTTATTAAAATTCCTTTGCTCTGGTGAACTAATACATTTTGAATTTCCACATGTGGCTGTAATGTAGGTTTTTGCATTTGATTCATTACTTCCTTTCCTCTTAGCTTCTTTAGTGCTTTAACAACTGCCTCGTCATCACAATATATTGTTACTTTACTTTCTGTTCTGTTTATAGGCATTGTAACACTTGTAATACTCCGATTAACTCTGCTCTGTAGCTTTGGG
>CAAAJI010000030.1:72007-82248 GCA_900642245.1 Fragilaria radians
AAAAACGTCAAACAATGTTGGAAGAATTCACTGTGATTGTAATGTTCCAAGGGAAGTCAACAACGATTTCGAATATCACAACGTCAACAACGGGCAGAGAATTATTAGGCAAAATAGGAATTAGTGATGAAGATAATGAAATCAAGATGTTGTTCAAAGGGAAACGAGTGGATCCATCTAACACTTTATTTGATGTACCTCCTCCGAAGACTCCAAAGATCTTAATCATGGCGACTGCTGCAAATCAGATATCAGAGATTCAATCAAAGCGATCCGATCCCACGATACGAGGATTTGACAACGAACGCTCGTTGAAGACAAAAGCACCCGATTATTGGGGATCTTTGACAGGACAAGACCCCAACTATAAGTTTTGTCGCTTTCAGGCTTGCACGTGGCAGTCCTTTGGTCATCGTCCGACTGATAGCACTCCCCACGCCTTTAGAGCCATGGAGCTTCTTGAGAAGTTATCCACAGATCCCGGAATCGTGGCGATTATGAAAGAAAGGCAATTAGTTGTCGGTACTTTGGGAGAAATGGACCCAATTGACGATCGATTAATGCATAAAAAGCAAAACGAGCATCCAGGTGCCTGTTTACTGGGATATAATACTAACGGGGGTTTAAGAAAATGACGGACCGATGATCTTAAAGAATTTCGACCCTATCCTCAAATTGTCGCCACGTTGATACATGAATTAAGTCACAACTGGGTAGGCGAACATGACTTTTTATTTTTTACAAACTATGGACAAATGCGTGCTGAGTATTTCCATACGCATCTCCGATTGCGATCCAACATTCAGGAAGGAAACACTACTGCTGGTTTGGCTGGTATACCAACGCATTTATTTCGACAAGGCGTTACAGTTTATGATGTTGTGATGAGTGAATTGGAACGTGAGATGGCTCAATACAGCTTGCAAGCCAACATCATTTCTGAAGCTATCCGGCAAAGGTGTCAAGAACTAGATGAAATGTATGCAGGACAGCGGCTTGGTGGCAGAAGTGTCTCACCGAATTCGATAAGAGATGCCATGTCAGAGGCTGCAGAGCGACGGGCTAAAGGGAAAAGATAAGTGCTTCTCCCACGTACATTAGTTGTTACTAGTAAATTCCCAGTTGAATTGGTTTATGTGGTGAATCCGTCAATTCCTTTTCGCTTACATGACATCAAATTCTAATCACATAATTTGCGTCATTATAACTTATAAAAAGAAGCTTATTTGAGTTAATCAGATTCTAGTATTACACTTTCATTTAATTCCTTATTTTTGCAAATCAGCACTTCGGATGCGCGGAAAAAACTGTAAGATTACTTGTCTCTCCAAGCAATCATTATCAGTGCTGTTCTAGATTTGAAGGTTTATTCCCTCTGCATGTAGCATAGTGAATTATGGCTTACTTCAAAACAGAGTGTGACCGATGGATCATCATATGTGCGGATCCGATGAGTATATATTAGAGAGATAAAGCCGATAATACAATCTCTGTATTTCAGCTGAATTTCACTAAGGCGGGCCCAACAGCTTGATACTTCTTAATCTAAATTTGACAAATGAGTAGATGTGATTGACGTCATGCCCTTGAAATTATGTCCTACAATGACCAGGTTCACCATAACCCACACCAACTTGAGATAAGTATGTGTGAAGATATTGCTTTTTTTTCAAGCACAAAAAATAATGTACAGATCCAAATGGGCTAAGCAAAAAACTGAGTTGGAAATACCATAGCGTAATTTGTTTCGAATCCAATGCAAGCCAGTCAGAATGGTCTAGAACTGAAACTGATCTTCAAGACTTTGTGTACATTCTTTAGCTACTTCATTCAAGTTAAAATATTTATCTGGAAATCAAAATCATTGTCAACTTTTTTCCATAAGTTCTTTATCATCTTTAGACTCATGATACTTGTGAAGCACCTTCTGTAAATAGGTTAATAGTTTTAAGTAAGCTAGAGTCAAGTCTTTATAATAATTTGGAACCTAATTTCTGTAATCCTTTAATTTCTCTAGGCTATGAGTTTGTGTTGAAGCCTTAGCCTTAACGACGAAAAAGTTTTTACATCTCTAAAATCTATTTAGCCGGTATTATCACGATACGCCTAATCACGCCAGCACTTATTCCCATTCCATAAGCCGTAGTCTCTTGCTTCAATTGTTTCAAGTAAATTTCAAGCGCACGATTAATTTCGATCATGGCGCCCATCAAGACTAACACTGTTGGTATATCTCCACAAATATTGGACGACTTGAAACTGCAGCAGCTCATGGACGCGCTAAACAATGTTCGAGTAAAATCAGCAAACGAAATTTCGCTAAGTGAAATAACTCGCTTGGTAGAGATCGTCCAAGAATATCCTACATGGAATTTCGAAGAACAGGTAGGTAACTTGGCTTGTCATAGGTTATGCAAGAAATGATCAGTGTCTCACAATTTAGAGCTACAGGTCGATTTGATAGACTGGATTCCATCACTGAATACAATCGATGACATTATTGTTTACTACATTCGTACCTACCCAAGCTTATTGCTGGTTGCCCCGGTTGATCCGAAGGAAGCGTCGGATGACGACAAGAATTCTTGTATTCCAGCACAATCTCTCCAAGATGCTGAATCTGTTCCTTCTTTCGTGACACAATCGCTTCATAATATTTTAAACTTCCTTTCAAATTTACTCGCGAACTCCACCAATAAGGCAGTGTTCAACTCTGTGTCTGAACTCACTCACCTACTTGCCGCAAAAGATGATGATTTGGCGAATCTTAGTCTCAGGGCTCTCTCTCACCTTGCAAGTCCCCCTTCGCTGCATAAGCAACAAGTACCTGAAAGGCAGCAACATAGTTCTGACATAAATAACTCCATATATGCTCAAAATCGATTGCTGGCTATGGCAAGGGGTTGGGGATCGCGCGGTTCTGGGCTTGGACTTTACACATGTGTCACAGCTGACGACTCAGAATTCGGACAGGCAGAGTTGCCTGTTGAAGCTGGTGAACTGAGGTTTGAATTCTTCTCGAGGATCAAAACCGCTGAAATGGAAATTGACGGAGTTGAAAATGTTGGTAATAAGAAAGAGTTAATTTCGATTTTTCTTTCGACAAGCGACATTGTAACAGTTCCAGTCAACTCAGATCTCCTTGAGCAGGTCGAAGGCCACGCGAAGAAGAATAAGCGTCAAAGGACTGGAATGGAAGATATCCAACCCAAGGGAATGTATACGAGATCAACTGCAGAACTTTTTTTCAAATGTCTACATTTAGCAGGAGGCCGTGACAGAGTTCCAGAGGATATTCTTTTTCCTCTCTTGACCAATATTCGACTGGCGAGATCTTTCCACTCAGCTCAAGCTCGTGTGGTTGGAGTGGAAAATCGGCTCTTGGCATTGATCGCCATACTAAATGCGCATCCTTCACAATTCATTTTGTCTGGATATTTTCAAGCACAGCCAGAGATATGTGTAGAGCTTATAGACTTAGTTCGACCAACAATTTCCTCTGGATCAATGGCTTCTGCGTCACGTAAAGGAGCACTGAACAAGTTCAAACTGATTGAATCACTTGCTTGTCCTGCAGATATACCTTTTACCATACGAAATCTTGCAGTAGATGCGTTAACGGCATTGGTTGCTCGTCGTGACGGAGCGAACGCAGGGCTTACAGGTGTTGCAAGACAGGCCAACATTCTTAACGAATTAGGCGTTGGAAAAGGAATGTATATGGGTTTGCTTCCAACCTTACTGCGGTTTTCTATAGCGTCGCTTACAAATTTCTTTACCGTGGATATGACCGAATCTGAAGACTTTCATGTCGACGATGAGACTGATAGTGCACTTGATTTGGGTTTAACTTTCCTTGAGGCAGTAAGACCCCCACTTCCGATAGAAAAAGTCCAGATTTCAAGGGCTTTATCTTTTATAGACAATGTCTTAACCCTTTGTTCAGCTGTTGTCTCCGCTCCATCTGCAACTTCAGCACTCACTGACTGTGGAATCATCCCAGCACTCTTGAGTCTGGTTTCTTTGGGTTCGGAACCCATCAAAACCTCCATCGACAATCTCAATCTTGAATCTTTTGAGGTGGAGCAACTGCTAGCTCAATGTAGATTCATCAGTTCTCAGGCTATCCAAATTATCGAAGGTGCAATTGTTACTCACAATAATGCCCTTTCCTCATTTCATGATATAAAGGGAGCTGACGTCTTAATATCACGTCTTCAAATGGAGATATCAGAACTTGGAATCCAAGGACATCAAATGTCACGACTGAGCCTTTGCGATAATAAGGAAATTTGTAAATTAGTGGCCTCACGACGTGTCCTTCTCTTCAGTATTATCAATTGCCTTACAGTCGTTGTTCATCAAGAATCTACATCATCCGTTCCGACGCCGACTAGCAGTACACATCTTCGAAGTCATGCCTTAACCTCAGCAATAATTAATGTTTTTGAACAAACTGATTCATACGGAGGCATGCTAGCAGCTTTGACCTGTTCACTCTTAAGTGATGTGATGAATAATGATCCTCATGTCGTGAACTATGTACACCAGTCAGGTATTGCGAAATCTTTTTTCAACATGCTGAAAGGCGAAAGAGAAACCGAAGGCATTCTTGAACCCTTGTTGCCTACAACCCCCGAACTAATAATGGCGATTCCAAATGTCATCTCTGCCTTATCACTGACTGCTGATGGAGCATCTGAAGTAAAAAATATCAACCCTTTTCCGGCAATTCTAAAGGTTTTGTTTCATTCGAAATATGCGATGCCTCGGAGTAAATGTCTCCTGAATGAAATGACAGCTGTTGTTGGGACAGGGTTGGATGAAGTCATGAGGCATGTTCCAACTCTACGACCATTAGTCATAGAGTCGATCGTTGAAGCGATGAAAAGCGTTATAAATTTCGGGAAATTATTAGCGGAACGTGAAGATCTCACTTCTCTATCTAACTTACAAGACGCTCCAGCGTCTACCCTAGAAAATGATCGAACTTGTCTCATGCAATATGCATTAAACTTGGGGCAGATGCTGGAACAGATCCTTCACACCCAGGATCATTGCGATGCATTTGTGGAAAGAGGCGGCCTTATAGCAATCTTAGATTTATTCCAATACCTGGTTCCCCCAACGACACAATTCTTAGCAAATGCATGTTGTCTCAGCTCTCCTTCAGTCAGCACTTTAGCACATACTACTACCGAAAATTCCCTCACTGTCGCTTTTCGCTGCATTGCCATCAATCACGATTCTTTCAAAATCCTAAAAATTGTTGCCGCCTCTCTCAATTCAACAATTTATCGTGTAGAAGAAGCTCAGAGGGTTTTGAGTGAGACATTTCCGGTTCTAGGGCGAATGGATGCTATAGATTGCTTCGGTATACTAGATGGTCTGCCTTCAGAATCAATTTATGAGCTTAGAGGACACAGTGATTTTCGTGAGAACGTCAAAGCGATTTCAGAGTACTTTCGTTCAATCGTAATTCTCCAATGGCAGACTAATATTTATGCAACGGCTATCAAAGCGGCTTCGCAACGTAGTCATGAAGGTAGTGCTGGATGGAGCAGGAGTGAACGAGAATGGAAGAGAGAGCTATCATCTACAGATGGAAGGTATTTGATATCTCGCCTGGCAGCACTTCATTGTTCAGCAATTCTAGAATCATGTCGAATAAGGTCTAGTGATGAATATGAAAAAGATGTCAGGGATCGATATGTGAAACTTGATTCCTCATCGCAAAGTATTCGCTATCGATTGAGAATCGTATGTCAAGAAGGGGCAGTTGTGCGTGATGGAATTGAAATAGATTCTTGTGCAAATATAGGAAGCATGGAAATGGGGGAAATTGCGGATGCATATGAGCGTTGTATCAATTCCTCAGGAGTTATGAGATATCGCATTGGAAGGGGTTGGGTTTCAGAGCTTACGCGCGGACACGGTCGTGAGCCCATTGCTGAAGTGATTGACGTTTCGACAATTGATAGCAATAAAGTTCCGAAGCCTCTATGTTCATCAAAGCCAAACCAGGAGAAGAATCGAATGGAGTACCGTGTATCGTCTTTCCGTACCCTAGGTGCCTCTATTTTGGCGAGGCTTCAGGCTAGTTTTCGAGAACTTTTTATCTCCATCAGCAGAATAGTTAGTGGTGGTGTCAGATCTCTGCCCATAAAGAAAACTTCATTTGACCCTGGAACTGTCGGAGCGCATACTCAATCGCTATTGAATGTCATGGCATCAAGTATTTCTTCAGCAATCAATAAGGAGAATGTTGTGTCTGTACTCAATCAAGGCAGCTCCAACACGAATATCATCAATGAAGGTGGCGTAGCGATGTATCTTGGAGCATTAATTTCAACCATTAGTTCTAGTTTGTTCGAGGACAAGCGTGAAAGGCGCTCAGTAAATGTGGCACTTTTACTCGCTATAATGGACTTTGAAGATAGCTCTAGATCAAATTCTTCCGTTTCAACCTTAGGCGGAAATGGATCTGAATCTTGGACGACCAACTCCCGCGGGATATTTGATGCAATCAAATTTATCTTTGAGCACGCTTTAAATTCTACAGCAATCATGAAAATCATCGGGAAGAAACGACAGAAGCAGGACCCTGTTTTGAGCTTGAGTCCCGTTTCCGCTGCAAGTTTGCCACCTACGATTGCAATTCTTCGTCGATTAATGGCAGGACTTCCAATCAAACAGAGCCCTTTAATGAGTGTGCTGGATAAAATTGAGCTTCATGATCTTGCGTATCTTGTAGGGCGCTCAAAGGACGATCTTTCTAATACGTACTATTGTCAGTCTGATCAAAAGAAAATGAAATTCTCAGGCGATCGATTTGTAAGGTCTATTTACCTAGCTGTGTCCAATGTGGTAATAAATGTTTGGAAAGACAATAGATTTCGTTACATGCCTCCACAAATTGTTCATCCTATTTCAACTTTATCTATTGAGATCCTAAGAGGTATCGAAGATCTTGCAAAGCAATCAGCAACAAATAAAAGCGATATCTCGTCGTATCTTGGGCAAGCAGGTCGTGTGTCTAGTGCACACACAGATAATTCAGACGCTCCAATTGAAGCAGAAGAAACTTTTCAGTCAAGCGAAGAAGTGTTGTCACAGTTAATGGATTTGGGCTTCAGTCGAGATCATGCTGTTGACGCTTTGGAAAATACAGAATCAAATTCGTTCGAACTGGTGATGGAATATGCATTAAACCATCCACCTCCAAGTCCAGCGACGGTGGAAAGGCGTCGCCGTGAACGTCAAGACACTCAGCAGAACATTCAACAGGCTCCCAACGAACTTTCTGAAGGACAATTTGATGATGCAGTTGAGGGTTCAGAAAATGCTAATACAGATACTTCAAAAATTGAGTCTAGAATCGAAGAACAGGAGAATAATGTGGAGAAGAAGGTTATACCTAGCAATGAAGAGTATGAAAGCAAAATGTTGATGACCTTAACTTCTAATCTGGATGAGTGGGTTAAGGATTGTCCGATCACGGCAGTACAATTCTTGGCGGAATACAAGGGCTCTACAAGTGCAGTTGAAGGTGGAAAAGGAGACGCAGAATCAGAGGCGGTTTCTGTTGTAATAAGTTCATTTCTTATCAACGTTTGTCAAACGCACCCAAAGGTATGCGATAACATCTCTCGGGAGATTTTATTGAAACTGAAAGAAAGTTTAATCAAAGTTGAAAGTAAAGACCTAGGAGTCCATAGGGAAAGTGAATCTTCGAATGAGGTTGACATCACAACCGAAGTCGCCAACACTTCCTACAGCGTTAAGGAAGGCTCAGAACGAAGTTTCGCAGTTCTTTGTCATTCATTTGTACTCCTATCACGTGCAATTCCAAGTGTACGACTAAAAGTTCTCGAGCTCGGCATGCTTTCTCCGCTTATTTCCTGCATTGAAACTCTCCAATCCACTATTGAGGACAAGGACAAAAGGAACACCGAAAACATCTGGCCGATTTGGTTGGCCCCTATTATCCTAATGCTAGATGCCTTGGCTCAACCGTTGGTATTACCATTCGACAATGAAGATGAAGAAAAGATTCACGAACCTGCCGTAAAGATTGAGCGAGAGCTCCAATTAGTAAAGGATGAGCATCGACGAAAATCCTGTCTTTTATCAAGAATGACGACAACGCTGTTTTCTTCCATTGCTAGAAATGAAGATGATGGTAAAGCCGATAGCATTTTGTCTAATCCTTCGAATGCCAACTCTAGCAACCTAATAGTCAGTAGTTTGGAAACGAATGGTGACGCTGAAGCAAATGCAAACTTATTTTTGAAAATGCCTTTTTATTTCCCTTTAATTCCAGATGTTATGGCAATATCATTGTTGAAGTTGTCCTTATGGTTGCTTGGTCAAGGCAGCTACCCACCAAAAAGTGGTTTAAATCTTACCCCAGGTTGTGTACATGCAACCTTACAGTTGATAACGCGTTTGCTGAGGTCAAGGCATGTAGCCAATGAGAGCTTTAGTCAAGGAGTGGTGGAGTTGCTTTTAGGCCTCAGATATGAATGTCGTTTTAAAGACAATTCAGGAGTTGTTACAACTTTGCTCAGGCGTCTACTCGAGGACGAAACAAATTTAACCATTTCCATGGAGTCAGAAATACGCATGATTTTCAATAGGATGCAAAAAAAGCAAGCAAGAGAAAGGACCGAAGGTACTGCCTCTTCGATGAGTTTTAAGCCCTTTCTTCACGCTTTGGCTCCTCTTATACACCGTAATCAGTGGATTTTTTTCAAAGCCTTAGCTCTTACAGTCTCATTATTTCCAAAGTCAAAGACAGACAAAGATACTGTATCATTGCTTACTCCAACGGAGCGTCAAAAAATGGCAAATGCTTTATCACAGATAAAGTTCCAACGCAATCCAGTGGATTATCCCATTGATTTTGTCAAGGGTGACGATATCGATCGATTATCAAAAGGCAAATCGATCGAGTGTCCATCAAGTTCTCGTAAGTCTTCCAACAGGAAATCTAAGAAAGAAAAACCGGAAATGGGAAGTTACGGAACACCAGCCAATCACGTCATGTCATTACTACTTGAAAAATTACTCTTGCTTTCTGATGAAAATTCCATGTCCACCAAAAATGAGCCATATTTATTTGGCCAAAACCTGTCCTTTTTATTGGTTGCAGATATTCTTCACATCATTTCGGATTTGGTACTTGCGATTCCTGCTTGTGCGGCTGCCCTTATTCGTTACCGAGGGTCAAGTTTCAAATCGTTACAATTGAGTAACTCCTTGAAGCTTTCACATGCAATTACAGGCTGTCCGTTTATTTCTTTCACGATACCTAATTTCCTTCTTCACAAGCTGCTTCCATTAGAAAGATGTATAAGTCATTCTAACCTGGTAACCGGCGTCAATGCTCAGGACAACGATAAATTAAAAGAATCAAGAAATAGAGAACTGTATGTGCAGACTAAAGTTGTACAAGCTGCTGCAAGATTACTCGCAATGCTGGTGGCAAGAGGAGGAGAAGCCAGGAAACGAGTTCTCTCTGACTTGTCTATCGCACTAAGTTTTGGCCCTAGCGATCCCAATGAAAATCATTCAATTGACTCAAGAATTATGCCATTTCAATTGCTTGCAAATGATGATTGCTCTCTTGCAGCATTACAAGCCTGGGGTGATTTATGCATTGGGTTAGCGGCTCCAAGGAGTATTGGAGGCGTGAATCTGGACAGCATATCACATCTTTCTGTAGACATCGTAAAACTGATGCTAGATTGCAAGATGGCGCACTCTTTGTTATGCGCGATAAGATCTATGGATTTGAATCATCCAATGGCAGGACGTGCATGTACGGCACTTCTGATTCCGCTAGAAGTTTTTTGTCGATCTTCTGTAACCAATGCTGTTCAGATGGCTGCGGAAAAAGAGTCAATTAACTTAGGTAATCAAACGCAAACTGCGGAAGGTTCTTCAGAGGGACAGGAACAGAGTATGTCCCAAGGGCGACAGACAGCGGCAAACGACAGAGCATCCACTTTAGATTCGGCTTTCGCTGATCCTAATGATTTCTATACACGAATGACCTCCAATGAACTTGACATCAATCGCCAAGACCAAAATATGTTTGACGCTGAATCTGGATTAATCGATGGAAACGTAAATCTATTGAATAATGATGTACAAATGGATCACGGTGCGGAAGAAGTTGACTCGAACGACGATAATGATGTAATTGAAATAGAGTCCCTACAGAGTGATGATAGTGA
>CAAAJI010000030.1:148632-177638 GCA_900642245.1 Fragilaria radians
CGTTGTCTTGAGGACCTTATACTTGAGATCTGCCAGACCATTAGTTTTCCAGTTCTTTTCATGTTCTTCTAACGCCTCCCATTTGCACATACATTTCCATTCCTTGTTATCACGTAAAAAATTCAATTTTTCAGTGAGTGTCATGTCTTCCAAGTCTGTTAAACTCCCAGACGGTGGCCAAGTCCATTTGATGCGAAGCTTTTCCAATCGCTTTTGCATTTCGTCATCTTCTCCTCCCCAGCCCCTAATATTTTAAATCAGGTAGCGGTGTAAAAAGGAGGAGAAAAGACGATAAGTTACAATGGTATCAAGTGAAATAAATTGTCATTCACTTTCGAATTGCTGCCATGGTTAGATCAATCTGACGCACTCACCAGAATGTGTTGGGATATCCATTGATTCGTTTATAATCAGATTCACTAAAGCTGACTACGCCTCCAAAATATTTAGGATTGTTGCTATACCTATTCCAGACGCGAGCGATATGAATAGGAACTTTCGGAAATTGTGAATACCACGATCCCAAAGAATCATCTGGAATCAAATCAACATCATGAAAGATAAATACGTCATGCGGAGCACGTAAATTCTGTTTGTTCTTCCGAGCGCATTCAAAGCCAATGTTCAATAACTTCCCTCGATTGAATTTCCTTCCATCGTCAGATTGTTCCACAATGTAAATGTGATAATCCGAAATCCGTCTCTTGGATTGAAGGTTGGATAAAAATTTATGCATTTGAGGTAAAAAGGATTGTAAATGAGCTGCACGTTGTTGTGCGACATGAAGATCACGGAATGGAACAATAATAGCCACGGATGTTGTATCCGTCAACAAGACATCGTCAGAAACGCGCATTCGCTTGTTAGTGTTCGAATTGGCTGCTGATGATGAAGATCCCTTATCTTCTCTCTTGTCTGAATTATTGATATCATCTGATTTGCGTTTCTCTTGAGCCTTGTTGAGATCAGCACGTTTCTTGGCCTTGATGGGATCCGCCACTTCCGATGCTGTTGGGAAATGCCACTGAGTATGTTTTGTTTCGGCATGAAAGTAATACGTTCGCTTTTGAGACTTTGAATAACCGCGGCTCCAACCCGAGGGAAGTGGAAGCGATTGATCCTCATCGGACCCAGAAGCATCTTTCATTGACATGGATTTTTTTAAAATAAAAATCACAGCTGCCGCCGGTTCGTCGTTCAGCGAAAGATTTCAACCCCAAGTCGTGATATTACGAGTAGACTATTAGGAATTGCTCACCTAAACATGGAATAAAATATGAAATGATCATCATTGTATTTGAGTTCAAGAAACTATCATGATCGCGACCTTCCTTGATGCGAGACCATTCAAAAATCACTTCTGCGAAACATTGATAATGTCAATATGCTTGTATTGTTCATTTCTTTTGTTTTGCGGGATTTAGTCCTATGGCTTCAACATTGGTATGTATATTTTTAATACCATATCTCATAGACAGATAGCCCAGATCCTCTAATTTTTCGACAAAGATGATACATTGACTCTCATGAGAGCCGTTCTAGCTTAAGGGACGGGTCCTTGAAGCGCTTATTCTACTAGTAACAAATTATCAACATACTTCAAATATCTGTTTTTGGAAAAGTTTGGATATGCCATTTTTGACAAGGAGCATTTTTGATTCTTAAGCATCTTTACTCGTTCTTTCTACATGGGAGAAATACGGCATAATGCATTTGAGCATCAGCATATAATTGTTTTTGATCGAAACGTGAACCTTACTTCAATTTAGCTCTTTGGTAAAGGTGCCAGTTTCCATTAAAGCATCATATTCCCAATCTTTGGTATTGGAAATGAGTAATGGAGAAGTATGCAATGGAATTTCCAGAAAGCAGACACAACTCTGATTGTCTCATTATACATGGTTTAGTTTTCTTCCAAGGGACTCTAATATCAATGAATCCTGGATTCTCTTTGACAAATGACCAATACAGAGACGCAAATAAACTGCGTTGTAGCCTTTTCCATCAATTGTAGACTCATTAGATACATTCTAGAACTTGAAGCAATGAGTGTTGCTCCTCCTGGTTGAAGTCTGCGCATGCCTTGATGAATTCATGGGAATGGAGGTATATATTCTGCATCTTATTTGTGTTATTGGCTCATTTTTAGTAAAATAAACCTCAATCATGGACTCCTGTGTTGCAAGAGCCTGTCTTTCATTCGAGTAGTACTTGCATCCCATTTGTCACCTTTAACCTGTAAGTTAAGTAAGTGAATACCTAATTCTAACAGGAAATCTTGGTACGTAATGATGTCATATAATAGGCAGAATGACTCAGAATGGCCATCTAAATGAAGAACCCAAGAAAGCTGGCTCTAAGTGTAAAGTATAACACTAAAAAGGGCATACTTGATTAATAGCAGTACATTGTTCTGTTTAATGCTACCTCTCTTTATGGGGTTCAGCTTCCCTACTGGAGAATTGAATTCTTCAAATGAAAGTTAAAACTTTCTTTTTCTGAAAACTAGCTTTTGATGTTAATTGAACTTAGAAATGGTAAATCAGGCAGTTTAAATCTCATAGCTATACCTTAGTCTTTTTGCTCTATTCTATGTCTTGATGCTCTGCAGCATCTCAATAAAATCCATATTGACCACGATTGTTCCTTAGATCAGCTGTGGGCAATGACCTTGTCTTGACCTGAATTATTTTCAACTTCCTGCTTCTTCTGGGAGATGAAGAAATGTCGGTTGATTTTATTCTGGCATTCGACTAACAACTGTGCTTGTATTCCTTGGTAACCCATGGCGGCCCTTCGCTGTTCCTAAAGATAGAAAGTTTCAAGATGCATGAAATCATTAGTAAGTGTCAAATAAACATGCGATATACCTACCGGTAAATTTTACCGTTGACACCTTTGTGGATGAAGATACTGGTTCCGATTTCCGGACCTTTTAATCAAAATCAGTAAATTAAAATGAGCACTTTCGAATCTTTCAGAGAAGAAGTCACTGGTTGGATTAGACCAGGTCATGATCATGGTTGCAAGCCAGTAGAAGTTGTTCCTGGTCTCTGGACTGCTCATTATGATGAGATTGACTCCCCAGAAAAGTTGAAAGATGCAACCAATGGGTCCGAAATCGTTCTAATTGTAAACTCTGCTGTATGCCAGTGTCCTGCTCGGACGGGATTCTTCGGTCCTGACATTAAAGTCCTTGAAGTTGATATCGAAGACGATCCTGATGAGCGAAAATACTTTGACCAGGGTAAGAAGCCTGTTCAGTCCAAATGCCGCGAACCGAATATTGAGGTCAAGAAGCGTTGCGCTGGTGATATGACAGTCTTTTTTGATCCGGTTTCGGACGAAATACATTCCGTTATCCAAGAGGGAAAGTATGTACTCGTACATTGCAAAGCGTCTCTTTCTAGATCCCCTGCCTTGAATTTGGCGTACTTGATGAAATACCACAATATGAATTTAATGGAAGCCGGCAATTTACTTAAATCAAAGTGGGATGCTACCTGGCCGTGTGATAGATTCGCTTACGATCTTGTTATCTACGAGCGTGAATTGAAAAGAAGAAGTGCATGAATACCAATAATGGCACATCATCATGCTTAATATTCTGTTAGGAAATCACAATAAGAATATTTCCAATTGTTTGTTGAAAAGAGAATTTAGTTTATTTTTGACGGAAAACTCATTTTTTTTAATTCAGTCAAATGCAGAATTAGAGCTGATATTCATTCATTGATGTTAGAGCGATAGGATTCTCTATCCAAACTATAAGAAAAATGTTGTTACTTCAAATAGTTGACATGCAATAAAATGACTTCATGAAGAATAAATAGCTCAAGTACCAAAGTATTTAGAGAAAAGATTTTACATCAAGCTTGAATTAGGGTTTGTGTTCCCAATACAAGGGCAATAGACTATGAGATGGACTTCTGCGGTGCAAAAAAATCGGGAAAGGGAAAAAGTCAATTTGCCTTTTGACGCATAAATCTGTGAAAATAGCACATCTTTTTTGCACTATCCCTAAAATGCTGAAATAGCATTATATATCAGATTTTGTGATGATTAATATCTGCTTATCATAGAAAGTTCAAATCCGTGGTGTAGCGATTTAAATATTAGTAGAAAGATTGTGCCGTTTGCTTCGACTGCCAGAAATCATATTACCTACATTTTTTACTTTGTCTTTTTCTGAATAATCATTTAAATGAACATAACAGATACATAACGATTACTATTGCGATCGATGCATGATTTTCAAATCTTGTCTCATATATTAACCTGACGACACGTCTTTGGTACAGGTTCACCAACACATCACCAAGCCTAGTAAGTTAAGTAACTTTGTATCAACCCACTTAAGGAATTCTTACCCCTGCTATTTGCGACTTGTCTCCTATATCATAATTAACTTTTTTTCAATTATAGGGGGTGATCAGCAAGCAGGTGTTGAAAGGTCACCGCATGAATGCAAAATTTCCTCCTATTTTACTTTCGACTATGAGTGGTTTGGCCCAAAGCATTGGCATATGCATTGCGCACAAGTTCTATTGATTTTCGCCAAACTTTACATGTTTTCTTTAAGCTTAAATTTTGATTTTGCATGCAACTATTGTAGGGAAATTTTTGAAAACGTTATTTGTTTTCGAATATCCATGATCATATTGACTGTGACAAATTTTCTGCGCTATTCATGCTTCCCAAATATGATCAGGCATTATTCATCATAACAATTGGCCATTGGATTGTAATGAAATTTACAGGTTAGCGTTACTATCCTTAGGGAATTTGAAATTATAGGCCGCAGAGGCCTCAACGCGTTCAAAGAGGCGCAACAAAACCGAACTCTCTTGTAGTTCACAAAAAACTTGCTTTGTGGATGGTCCGGAAACATCGGAATCGAGACAAGACTGAGGATGATTCTCCTTCCTCTAGCTCCTCTTCTTCCACGGAAGAAAGTCAGAAAGGGCAGAGCAAATCGTCTAAAGAATCCTTTCTTCAAAAATCACTAGAACGTCGAACCATGAAGCGACAAATGGCGGAACAAAAGAGATTGGCTCGTTTGGCAAGGAGGGCAACAGCCAAAGCGACCAAGATGAAGTGCTCCCTGGAAGGAAACGAAACATTATCATGTACCAAAAATACTCCCAGCAAGGCTGGAAGTGGTCGAGCCAAGAAAGGATCCAAACAGGCGTCCCCTGTTTTCTTGTCACCAGAATTGAAGCTGCCAAAGGGATTTGACCGTATCTCTAACGATGACGATACTGAAAACCCTAAGTTTTCCTATTTTGATGCCATGTTTGATAGTCATGCAACACTGCAATATCTTCAGAATGGTAGAAAGGGGGAACTCTACCAAAAGACAATGGATGAAGCAAAACGCGAGTTTCGTTATTTTATCACCCAAGCGATGAAGCAGACAAACTTTGGTGGGTGTATTACGCCAGTATATATTACACCAAATGAATCAAGGGCTGATTCTTTATCGATTCCACCCTTGTGGTCGAGTGACGAAACAATTCCTGTATGGGTTGTCGTGGGGCTGAGCGAGGAATATGATTGTAGGGACACGACCAATCGCGACATGGCGATGGACGCGTTACGAAAGGTCTGTGATAATGAAACCCAAGTCGTTGGTTTATATACGACACTGGAGTATCCTAATGATGTTATTGAAGAAGACGTTGACGAATACGAAGAGGAATATTGCCACGAGGAGAATCCAAGCGACGGCGATGAAGAGAATTGCAATCATGAACACAACCAGGATGATCATTGCGATCTGGAGAGCGAAGAAGGGATTTTCAATGATACTGATCTCGATGATATCTTAGAAATCCAATTTGCAACAGTGACTTGTACATGTGAAATAGCACAGGAACGTCAATTACCTCTTCAACTTAAAATAGTATTTGCTTCCCAAATGTTGGCTGATGATGAGAATAGGGATTCGATTAAATCCATCAACTCTGTACTAATGACCAAATTGACTTACATTCTCGAGACTTATCCAAAATTGAAACTTCATCTATCCTCTTGGAATGGTTCCATCGAGGATACGGATATTCTTTGTCAGAAGTTTCCGGAACGAATCTGGTGGGGAGTAACGGGATTCTGTAGCTTTGCTCGGAATTCGGCTGTGGCTCGTGAATGCGTCCTTCGTCTTCCCTGGAATCGTCGATTATTAGAATCAGCATCTGTCATCCCCACACCTGTTGCTCAAGCATTGGGTAGGTCGGCATTTGCACATTCGGGATGCATTCCCTGGGTAGCATCATCTGTGGCATCTCTGTACCCCAAATCAATGCGTATATCCGCAATGGCAGTTGCACGTTCTGCTACTCTGGCGACAATGGAATTGTATACTCGGATCCCACCATCTGATGTAGGTCAACTGGATGAGAACAATGCTAACTGTAAAACAAGCCTCAGCAACGATGATGACAAGGACAACAGTAACAACAACAGTCGTGTTCAGCATGCTGATGCTGAGCAAAATGAAAATTTGAGTATTGAATCAACTACCCATGCTTAGACCAAGATGGTATTTCATTGTCTTTCAACAATACAATTTAGGATAGGTTTACAATATATCATGAAGAGTAGAATTCGCTTTCCGATGTCATAGGAAATGTTGCTTATTTTTGGAATTGAATTCAACTGATATCCTACATATGTGGGAACCACCCCTACTCTAGATTGGCAAAGAGATGAATATGTTCATAGTTCTATACCCAATATTGAGGTTTTATTTATTTTCGGCGATTGATTCCGATGAATACTCCAAAAGCAATTCCTAGAACAAGTCCACTTGTCCACCAAAGGACGGCAGGAGTTGTCGATGACGATTCTGGAGTATCTTGTGGAACCAAATGTTGATGCGATCCCGTTTGACGTGCATTCTTATCTTCCACAAGTGAGTTCTGTAATTGGACGACACGTCGGTAGGGATGATAGTAATAACAGGAAAATTCACCATCCCAAAATTCCAAACTAATCGTATCCTCTAGAAAATGTAATATATGAGGGATATACGGGTCAACAGTAAAGTAAGATCCCGCATCTTGTACTTTCTTCTCCGTTTGTTCTTGTCCAAGTGTCCAAACTTCCACAGAACCAGATACCACGAAATGTTGCATCGAATGTGGATGTAGGTATCCCGATCGCATCACTCCCGCCTTGGAATACATCAAATTGACTCGACGATGACCAACTCGTAAGCGATGTATCTCACCACGATCATCATTGTAAATAGATGGCACTGGAGAATTGGCAATCCGACCTGGACCCTCCGAAACGTGTGGACTTTGTAAAATTGACGGTGTCCCAATAGGAACATGATCCGTCACTGGCACTAAATGATCGATACGACCCTTCTTGGAAGGCATCTTCAAGGATTTGGAGGTATTAGGAGATATTGGAGAATTGGGAGATTGATTTGGAGGATTCGGAGATGTGCCAGGAAGACTTTCGCTCGTTAGACTCATATTCGATCTCTTTCAGAAAATGTGTTTCGTATTTGTTACCATATTTCGCATGATGTTAGTAGTACAGTACGAGTTTTCCACCCTCACACTAATTAATTACTGCATTTCATTAATAGTAATGGTACTCTTGCCCACCACTTCTGCACCTAGGAAGCTAGGAGAATATAGCGCATACAGGAAGCACACCACATATCAGTTTTAAAAATTCCATGGCTCTGGATATTGAATAGAATAAACCTATCCAACTAACTTGACAAATTCGCGTCATTTTACTATAGTAATAATGTAAATAATGAAACGAAAGTGTTAATACCTGCTCAAATATTTCCATCACCCACTTTGATGTCCCTTGCTGGATGAATCATAGGTAATTTGATACGTGATATGTTCCTCCAAATGTTAATCCAAAACTGACAAATTTTGACAGCCAACGTTTCCATCAAAAACGACATACAGAATTGTAAACGTGATGAAGTTTGAAAAATAGCTAAGATTTTCTCGTTTTGATTTCAATGGCTCCTGAATTTACAGCTGAAAACACTCAAAAAATTATTGTTCAAAATTAAGTTTCCTCTTGAGGGATGCACGTCACCTAACTTCGAAAAAGCCAGTTTTGTGGCAGATACATAGAAATAGCATTTGTCATTTTTACTAAGGTTAAATTTGTTACACTTCTCTAGAGAAAAGTAATGCATTTGACAATAAGGAGATATGCATATTGGAGAAGAAGCAATGTCATCATACACTTGAGCAAAGTATTGAGCCAAAGTCTCTCCCATTTGACATTCCAAGCTGGCAAATCAGGAAGTCTGAAATATCTGTGAGTAAATTCAATGTTTATTTTCAATCTTTCATATCGTGATGATCCAGTGAAAGATTAAACCATTTCAATTGTCTTAAAGATCATTATTCCAAGGTTACAACAAAGTACTTATATCAACCTGGATTAATGCAGTACACAATTCCTTACTGGGGGCTGTCTCGCTGAACCAATACTCATCTTTTTTATTGGCACTCTACCGGGTTTTAGGCACTCCATGGAGCGTCACTAAAGTATCTATTGAAATCAATCTTCATGTCTAATTAATACTCATGGATAGTGGCAACATGCGATAGACGTTTGTACCAACAATATTTTTTTGGCCAATGGTTACCGTCATTTTCCGTCATACAAATACTTACATGACACTCTCCACCTCTGGTATATGTACACTAGAACTTATTTGCCCCACTCTGATAAATCAACTCTAGCTATTCCTAAGAAAATCAAGATTCAAAAAATTAAGCATTATTATTTGCAATTGAATAGACTTAGGTACCCGTTCTATATTTGATGCATCCAGAAATTTCATTTTCTTTCAGAATATTTATGTTAAAAGTCAGGAACCAAAGAAAAAGGATGGATCCCTGGACACTGAAGTAGCATTCTGTAATGGAAAATTGGAAAATTTAAAATTTGCAAAAATCCCGACAAGTCGCTCGTTGAAAAAAGGAGCTTCCAGAGAGTGGTATATTAGTTTTATGTGTATTACTATACAAAATGAAACATGATGTTCAGAATACTAGAAGATCACATTTTAATTAAACTAGAAAAAGATTAATTCAAGAGATACCATTTTGTACCAATATTCGGAAACGTCCATTGTTGCTGGTACATGTGAATCTAGATGATGAAGATTTCAGCTATATCAGCACATCTAAAACAGCAAAAACTGAAAAGAATAATGACTGATGGTTTTCATTTAAATATTTAGTTGATACGATTCAAAGATCTATAAAATTTAGGAGATAAAACACCATATGTGATTCATGAAATTTAAAAGCTTAGCATTCAAGCTAAATTAAAGAAGTGGAAAGATATCTTGTCTGGCCGGAATAATTTGGAGGTAATTATCTCTAATAGTGAAAAATTGGCAGTCAAGACTCCACTCATGTTCAATTATAGAAGAAGAACAGGTTTTCATAATTTCTGTAAAATATAATGTAATTTTTAATTCTCAATTTCAAACATAACACATAGTTGTATGTTTCTAAACTAGGAGAATTTTTGCTTCCTATGCTCTGTTGACAATCAAGTCCTAACAGGAAATATCAATTGTTTGCGCAAAACAATTGAAGGACGTGAAGGATCTTGAAGACTAAAGTATGCCCTCAATTGAGGCATTTTTTGGTTGCAAAGTTGCTTTTAGTATTAATTTCACTATAAATATGATGATTTCCTTGTTGAAACGCGTTGCTGCACATCCTCTACTAAAAAGGTTCACATATAAAGTATAATGCAAGAGTGAATGCAGTGTTCCCTCCGATAATCCAATCTTTCAAACATGAGGAAACGCTATTCTTGTAATCAAGCATCCATATATTTGAAAGAATCTAGGGCTCTCAAACTACAAACGAACCCGCATCCACTTCGCAACTCGCTACAAGAATAATCAATGCAGTAAGGTTCACAAAGAATTCTGAATAGGGATATTTGGAACCAAGCTTGATGATTGTTCATCATGAGCATAGGCCTGATGAATGATAGTTGCTCTTTGCAATTGAAATCGGATTCAAAGGCAATACTAGTTAGAATATCCCTCTAACAGAGTTCAAGATAAAATTGCAGGCTTTCCTGTTTTCCTTCATGACATGCTGTACGTGCTTCTGCCATGGCATTCAAGGAGTAATATGTTGAATATAAGTAAGAACTACAGTGCGTTGAGGTATCAAAAATTGTAGTATTGCAAGGATTGAAACAAGACCTGAACAGTTTTTGTGTCAAGGAATACATGGCAAGACTGTGTGATGAATCTGTGTGACTAAATTTAAGATATTTATTCTAGGCATTCATTGAACTAAGTGCATGCACAAAGATTCATGAATAGAAGTAGTTATGCGGTGAAATAACAAAATACGTTACTCCCTTAGAATGAAAACCTAGGATATAGCTTAGATTTCTTAAGTATGTGACACTTAACATAGTGTAGCAAAATGGAATGATAAAGTAGGGGATATCAATATTTCAATCAAGGCACCGTTACCCTATACTAAGAGATGATTGCTGAGTGCACACGTGTACTATGCTGAATCCACTTAAACACAGATAGGATAAGCAAGCAATTTTGATCATCAGAATTTGATGGAACGACTAATTCATCAGAATTTGATGGAACGACTAATTCGCGATTTCATTAATGTCAATGCATTTTGATCAAGGACCCAACCCAACCCAAACGAAAAAAGACAAGTGCGTTTAAGGTGGAATGAATTTTTGGCTTTAAACTCCTCCAGTTTACAGGTTGGTTTTATATAGACAATGTGACATACCCAAAAAGTAAAATGAGACAATATGCTTTCGAGCTCGTACAAGTCTCCTTCAAGATTTATGACAAAAACACTACAATAAATGACGTAGAAAAGGAAAATCTCCTACAATATTCTTGACGAGAACCTTGATCGTAAAGTGATCTTGATTTTTTCATGGTCAATAATTCTCTAGCCATTACCAAATTACTTCCGCATATTCAAAGCCATTTATCGATCATCCGCGATAAACAACGTTGATGAAAATGATAGAAATTGCACCAGAAGACATTCTGCTCGGAAGAGGGCCTGTTTGCTATCGAAATCCGGGAAATGTAATATTTCGAAAGGTGATCAAGGAACATTGCATGCGCTATACGCTAACAACTCCTCGGCTTATGAAAAAACATATTGTGAAATCTTTGATAGATAAAATGCATGAATTGGGTTCACGTTTCCTAGTTCGCTCGCCGGATGAGGGCTCATGGAATATAGCTCATCCGTCTATAGCTCAAGCTAAAGTTGGACATGCATTACGAGATGCAAGGATGATGGCCATTGACAAGGTTGCATCAAAGGATAAGGAATCTCCAAATTCTGGTAGGAGGATTCCATCTGTTGTCGTCCCCAATATGAATAAAGTAAGTATTCCAAATGGAGTAAAACAAGCGGCTGTTCAAGGCATAGAGAAAATAGCCAAAATCAACAAACTCTCATTGGAAAATAAAGAATCCCTGCTGAAAAAAGAAACACATTACGTCGTAAGTGCCGGAACTTCTGATAAGAGCAAATGCCCAACGCAGATGTTCAAAACAACATTTGATAGCTGCATTAAAACCCAAAGATGTAGGTAAGTTTCTTTTGGTAAGTGCTTGTTATGAGTTGCCGAAGCATACTGACTGCACTTACTAGCTGTCATGGTCTAAACTTTGATCTGGTGTGCCCTAAAATCGGCAATCGTCATATTGTAACGGACAAACGATCAATGAGATTGAAACACATACACCAACAATTTAGTGATCTACAGCCAGAAGGCCATTCAAGGTTAAGTTTAAAGCTTCCATGTATCTCACATTCCAGTCAGAATGTGAAAAGTTCAATTTCTGATCCCATGAATAAAGCAAATAATTTTCATCTTGCTCATATGGCAAGAACTTCCAATGCCACCCCTACAGAAATATGGTGCCCAGGACCTCAAAGAATGGAATTTCCAAAGTTCCAGAAAACAACTTCTAAAGTCGTTGTAGAAAATCCATCATAATTTCACATTAACTAATTAAGCAGAGCACAAGATTATTGTCATAAATGTGATACCAGCTTTCATAGTAATCATAGACTAAATCATGTTCAGTGCAATTTATTCTGAACAAAAAAGCATCAATATCATACAATTTGTTTAACCAGCCTCTTTATTCTAGATGAATCATGAGCAGCATTTGGTGAAAGTTTACAAGATATTGATCCTTACTTTGAGCCCCCCGCAAAACTTCAAAAAATGTTTTTGCGTTCATTGTCAATGTAACTACTGATAGCTAGTATAGTTACAAACCGCAAGATTCGTTCCACCTAAAAAAAATATGGAAAGAATATTCTGACCCAAACGCAACATGGTAAATCGGAGTCACAAAAGCAGTTGCCGTTTCTTTACCTCAAAAAATGGGCTTCTGTGTTTAATCTCTGTTGCCGCAATACGCATTTTGGTATGCGTTGTTCCTCAAAGCGATACCTTTCCACCATCAATATTTCTCAATGGCGCAAGTACAATTTGTAACGCTAGCACAATGGGGTGTAACGTCAGTTCTAATGAGTCTCATTTACCAATCACGAAAGCAAATTATCATGAATCCATGAGACAGGAGGATGCTACTTTTCGCTTTGTGGATAGTCCAAATCCCGGACAGGCAATGTTTATCATGGGTCCGGATGGTTCTATATGTAATGAATTTGAGGACCATACGTTCCCAAAGCATATCACGTTTTATGGTGGTGCATGTGACAGCGACTCACTGGGAAATATACTCTCCAAGCTATATTTGGAAGCCCTTCGTGCGTTTCAACGAAATCATACCTTTGAAATCATATGCGATACAATGTCCAGCAGATCTGACAATGACTTTTTAGTTCCCTATTTTGCGACGAAACTATGGAGCATGAATTTGTCGTTCTTCGCAAATGTTCCCGATTTGTGTCAGGTTTGTTCCGGATGGCCTCATGTCTGCCGACAGGGGAATAATTATGCTGTGCCGATGATACGGAAAACACTCCGTCAAGTTCCTAATAACCTCACCGTTTTAGATGATGTCACTATTCATTTACGATGTGGTGATATCCTTCAGTATAGCCATTTGCAAGAGTATGGATACCCTCCATACCGGATTTATAAGCAAGTTTTTGTTCAACCATTGAAATCGATTGGTATTGTTAGTACCTCGATCAACCCTACCCTAGCAAGGACGAAGGATGTTCCCTTCCTCGATTCGTGTCAATTGCTATTGCAGGATATGCAAGAATATTTGAAAGAAACATTTCCACATGTCAAAGTTAATACTCATACGAATGATTCTGTGGCGCAATCCATCAGTCGGATGGTGTATTCCAAGCAAGTATGGTGCAACCCTTCCACGTTTTGCGTATACCCCGCAATTGCATCCATGGGTCATTCCTACATTGTAAAATCATCACTTTTGTACCCATTTATAGAAGAAATACACGATGAGCCAAACATCCACATTATTGATCAAGCATTTCTTAGTATGCATCAGATTGTCCTGAACAATATGACAACATCAGATATAATACACTGGTTGCGTACGAAGTAGATTCGATGTTTTGTGATCAGACATTGATTCGGGCTTCAGAGCACTAAGGATTTTTTCCCTTTACGTCTCACATGGTTGACGAATATGTTCAACGCACATTTTTCAAAAGACTTCTACAACTGTCGAATCCTGCCGTGTTATTTTACAAATTGAAGGACAACCGTGATGGTATTCTGGGATATGGTCTCTGTGTCGGACAAAATCTGTAATTTCCTATTCCCTTGGATTTAAGAAGCAAATTGTTTGTCACCTTATTTTACGAGTTCTAAGAAGTGAAATATCTTCATCAGCGAAATCCTAATGATATCTATTATGCTGAGGTTGCGCTCAAGAAATACGAAGGCTAACGAAATATATCCTAGCAAATACTGAATCAGGTCAAAAGATTTCATGAATTGATATGTTGTTCATGACAATAAGGCAAGAGTTTTAACTTGTTGGTTGCCTTGATAACCGCTACCGGATATTTCCAGGACGCCATCGAAGTTTTTCATCTGGGTTCAATGGTAGTGTATGAATTTCACCGTCCGCATCAAACTGTACCTTGAGTAAAATTTCATCCATAATTTTGATTGGTTCATCGATGACAACTCCAGGACTCCATTCCCATTCTTCATTCCAATAATAATCGATTCGGGTTCCCTTTTTTATTTGATTTGCCCACGGAGGTAACTTGGGAGGCCCAACCTTCAAGTCCTTGGATCCCTCGTCCTTTTGGGAGATAATACTAGCTGCGACTTCACGTGCCTGTCTCATCTTCACACTCTCTTCTACCTGCTGGCACACCAACCGCAAGCGATTCAACGAGTTTGTCATTGCTAACATCTTGGCCCTCAACTTATTGTCAAACGACGCAATTTCGGCTGCCATCATGGCAATGGCATAACTTTGCTCATGTCGTGTCGGTGCAAAATCCGAAAGTGAAGTAGAAAAGACGGCAAATACGACTGCTGCTTCTTCGACTTGCTCCTTAAGGGAAGCTGTATCGGGAACGGCCACATTTGCGTTTTCCAGGATCGATTGTTCGAGGATTGATGCTTGAGAATTTTCAGCATCTTGCTGCCTTTGATCAATCATAACCTTCAATCCTCTCATAATCCGTTGATTTAACTCTCCTATTGATAAAGAGGAATATTCATCAAAAATATCATCGCCTTCTTCATCGTCATCTATATCCTCCTCATCTTCGGAAGTCTGTGAGATGATTCCTATTTTCGTTACAGAATTCCTTGGGTAGTCGTCTTGGTGATCATCGTCTACTATTTCATCCACAATCGCAACAGGGTAAGGAATTGATTTGACAATATCTTTGACCACAAATCGGAAGCATCCTCTATACAAAACGACGATGGGTGCATCTTGTCCGATTTCGCTTGCCGAAATGACGTCTCGTCGTGCTGCCTGAATCAAAACCTCTCCAGAACATCCAACAGCACCAACAAGAGGGTGATCATTCTGAGGAATATTTTCAGAAAGCTTTTTCTTTATGACAATTTGTCCAAATGTCCGTGATGGTGATGTCGATGACGATGTCCCATCCTTCATTTGAATGGCATCGTCCATGATCATTTTGTGAATTGGTCGTGTAAGTTCCATCCCGTACAGGTTTAGTGTTGTGAGCTCATCTGGAAGGTGTGCAGATGGAAGAGGAATTACCACTCTATCAGCAATCTCTGAATCCGATAGATCCAGAAGAGGAAGGACAACGCCCTTGCGACCTGAGAAGGCCGCTGAGAGTGTGCCTCTCAACATCAAATCACTCTGTCTTCGAAACCCCAAGGGAGTCGTTCGCATCCATCCTGTCGCTATAAAGATATTGATGATATAAAGCATCAACTGAAGGTTCATTTCTCGAGTCATCATGTCTGACAATGTTCGTGGGTTGTGACAACTTGTAATTCTGCCTATTTGGAAAAACGAATGAGAAAATCATTTGTTTGTATCCCACTGCCAAATGGTTTTCTCATTGGAAAGAATAGGTGACGGCCAGACGGAACTGAGTACAATAGTGGTACCCGGAAATTTGGTTCCGGTATGTGGAAGATTTTCGAATTCGTGAACGATTTCCAATTGGCTTTTGACAAGATATACGCTTCTGGCCATTTCCACGACCATGGCCCGCGGTAAGAATAGTACCAAGACAGTTAAAAAGGATGGAAATCATCGACGAGAAACGAAGGAGGAGAAGGCACTTCGCCTCAAGTCGCAAATGGAAGCTCGGGAGGTACGAAGCAAAGATCCACGTCTGCATTACTGAATTCCTGATTCCCAAAATTTCTCACGAGCGATGGCACGATGTGTTGTATTTCAAGGCCTGTCAGAAGATTTTACCCTATTGCTTGGGAGCTGTAGTGCTATTTCTAATTTTGTTTGCCATATACGCAAGTTCGGTCCCTCCACGTGTGGTTCCGACGCCAGTCCCCATGGAAACTTCAGTTCCTCCAACGATGGAAGCCGATACAATATCTGTCATGGAGACGAGTAATGTAGATGGACCTACCACAACGACCTCACCTCTACCTGATGATGCAGACGTAGTGGAGCTGTAAGCGTCTTACTGCTAGTGGTGTTTTGGAATCAGAATAGAGTTAAAACTTAAGTTATTTGATTAATACAGTGCAAAGGGTTCTGCATCTGTAAATGGGATGTATTCATCTTTGCCATAGACTCCATGATAAACCTTGAGATCTACCAGTTGGACGGATGCACTAGACTTAAATAAAGTATTGGTGCCGTCAGGGAAACGTTCGTAATAGGATCCTAATTTGGAACGTGCTTGTTTGGGATTGTCACCTCCCAATGGTATCACTAGAGAATCAGCGCCAAAGCAGGGCCCTAACTCTGGTAGATCCTGTTGTGCTAGCGATGGGCCTCCAACCTTACGCAATTTGACTGCCCTTGTTGTTGTTGATGATGATGCTGTATTATCCTTCTGTGGAAAGACGAAAAGGAATGCCGCAATCGAACCGCGGGCCTCTCCGTATCCAACCCATCCCTTGGGATTGTATCCACCACAAACCAATCCATCTGATGTCTTACAGACAACGATACCACCACCCAATTTATCCACGGCCTTATGAAAGGCTGTCGCCGACCAACCATTCCGATTGGCATCGTATGTTAACTTCAAGGCTCGAGTTTCTAAGTTGGTATTCTTGAGGAGTGGACGGATCAGAGCCATATCCTTTGTATCGGTAGAAACTGGATTGGCCCATTCAGTAGTCGTGGCAGGATATTGTTCTGGAAATCGTTCGCTCCCAAAACGTTTCATCCCCATTGGTTCTGCCTCACGTTTGCCAAAGAAAAATCCAAATATCGCTTCGACAGGATCATCTGGATCATAGGCCTTGTCTTGAAAGTTAGATTTTTCTGTGTTTCCCATGGACGGATTGTTAGATTTTATGTCTTTCTTATTCTCATCCTTGTCATCCTCCGAAAAGGAGAATGGCATAGGAAATTTCCATCCCTTGTTATTATTCTCAAATCGTTTTGAGGACAGGTTGGAGAATACGATATTCGAGTTGACCTGTAAGGGTCTAGCTACAAAGCTAGCATTTGGAGTAATGAGACAACATAGTATTAACAAAAGGCCATGATGCCGGAAGTGAAATGTTCTTTTCGTTAGCTGCATGTTAGTCAACTTCAAAAAAATCCATTCGACCAAATCCAAATTTGGGAATTCAATTCAACCAACCCTGATTCACGATTGGAAAAAATGTAACAATAACGGAACAAGTAGAAAAGGGAAATCGAATAAAAAGAAATTAGCTGCTCATAATTTCTCAGTGCGATTATCCTAATTGCACCTTGATTTGTCCTAACTGAAACATAATAGGACTTTCTTTTAAAAAAACGAGGTCTAAAATGCAGGCCGTTCATTTAAAACTTTATTCAAATTACGATAGTGTTATGTCGTCAAGTTCGCGACAAGATTTCTAGATAGATAGAGATGCATGAAGAAGATAGAAACGCTGGTCGTGTGATCAGCCGCAATCGCTGGACCGAAGTGCCCATGCCCAATGAAATCATCGAACGTGTTCACTCCCTTGCCAGACGTGCTAATGCTGCTCATGGACCTCTTGCATTCCTCAACAGATTTGGTTTTCCAATTGATGATGAAGTCGTTGCCCCTGATGGTGATGTTACTGCTCTCCCTGATGATGATCCAGATGATGCTTCTTTTATCCCTGATGCTGATGACAACGCCAACTACGACACTGATGATGATGATGCTGATGATCTTGTGGATACTGCTGTCCCCATTGCTCTTGCTGCTGATTTTTTACCTCCTGGTGCTGATCATATTTTTGACATTGATCCAGCACTCCCTAACCCTGATCAAATTCCAGTACCTATTGAAAACCCAGGAGTGGATGACATCATAGATCACGCGGATGGTTTCCCAGAGGTAGCTGAAACAGCAGACATCCCAGGAGTGGATGACATGGATGATTTCCCAGAGGCAGCTGAAATAGCAGACATCCCAGGAGTGGATGTACTCAATCACGACGTCGAACCGGTTCTTGAAAGTCCAGGAGTGGATGCAATTGATATCCAAATGAACAAAGCGTATGGTGAGCGCACTAGTCAATATAATCTTCGCCCACGCCGTGAACGCAACTACAACCATCTCTTCACCCAACATTCCATCAAAAAAGGCCTACAGGTATTTGGAGATGCTGGTGCTGCAGCAGTGATCAAGGAATTAAATCAGTTGCATGATTTGCAAGTGATTGTCCCAGTTGATCCAAAGCTCCTTACAAGAGATGATAAGAGCAATGCCTTGCAATATTTAATGTTCTTGAAACAAAAACGATGTGGAAAAATTAAAGGACGTGGCAATGTCGTCGCCGAGTCCGGTACAAAGATTAGATGGAATTCAAACACAGAGTTCGAAGAATGTAGGTGAGGGGATGAGAGCTACAGCTTTGATGAGATTGGAGTATTTGTGATGATATGGGAGCTATGAACAAACGGAATGAAAATTGAAACACATCTCTCATCCAAATTATTAAAACTCCTAGTTATTTACTTAAAATAATCATGTAGTATGCACAAAAACTATCAAGAACATTGTAACAATATTTCAATTACTTTGGACTTACTTTAGGCTTGCAAAATTAAAGGAAGGGGAATCACTGCAGGACAAGACCATGATATTTTGTCCTGCAAGAAATTTATTGGAGGATCATTTTTGTAGCCCAATCATTATTATAATGATTGTTGAGGCGATGCCCGATTTTGTTGTATCCAACAAGATGCAAGTAATCAAAAGTCTATTCAGGACATTCGAATATTTCTTAGAATATCTCTATCCTAAAAAGGCAGTCAAATTAGAGTTCGGCTTATTTTCGACAGGTTTAAACACTCAACAGTCACTGGGCAATGATCAATATCCAAAAATGGTGACTGAAGCAAGCAATGTTGAAAGCAATCACAAGTTTGACAATGCCAAAAGGTTAAAAAGGATTTCAAGAAGATGAAGTTGAAAAATAAGTCAAAGGAGAAAAACGAAGAATTCCGAGAACAAGAAATCAAGGTTCAATAAATCGAGCAATGATATTTATTCCAACATTTGGAGACATCTAATATTGCTAGCTTTTACTTTTAGGCAATAAAGATAAGTATATAAGAACATCTAATGCAGCAGCAACTGAACAAAACATTAGCTTATTCTCGCTTGAATTGTTTTGATAATGATAAGCAAACGACTCAAACAATAAGTCATAATACAGTATGCATGCTTGACAAACGTTTAAATCATATTAAAACTTCACTGCATATCTAGAGCAGTCAAAGAACTTGCCGACAGCAAAGACTAGGGATTATATTTGAAGTTAATCTTAATCTGTTCTAAAACATATCAGAAGAATTGTATTCATTGTAAAATGAGTTATTCAGCACTCCTACCTTCCAAAATAAAATAGCAAGATTCGTTTTTTATCGTTTCTAAAAACAGGACATACATATTTCCTATCTCAATCTTGGATAGAGCATTGTCATCACAATATTAAGTATTGAAGAAGGAAGGAGGAAGATATCAGCTAAGTTATATCAATAATTTTATCTCATTTTTTCGGCTAGTTTGTGGATACGCTTTGGATCATATTTTTGGGCATGTGTCAGAGCCCCGTGGCATGTCTGCTATGGTTTGCGAGAACTTTCCTATCCCGCTTTTGACTCAAAGTGGGAAAGGAAATCAGTAGTGGTAACATGATGGAAGCAATCAAGTTTGAGGTTTTTGACTCAGAAAATCTCGAGTCAAAATACCAACTCTATTTTTCTTTCTGTAAGTATCGCAAGTTGGAGGATTTTGTTTTGGCGAAACATGGTCTAATCATGTTAACAGGGAGAGATGAATAGTGAGAGGCTAATCAGGAAGCACTACATCCTATATCAACTAGTGTATCATGGCGCCCGATCTATCATTGATGATTATTATGATTTAAAGCCGAAACGTTGTCTGGTATTTCCTGCATATTACACCTGAGCATAACTACTATCAAGTACAAGGTGATATCGATCCGGAACTAGATTTAAACATTTCTGTTCTTAGCATTAACTTGTGTTCTCCCATGCAAGACGGACGGTTCAAAGCGTGTCTATACTGCAATGTCGATGTAGGATATAAAAGATGCAATCCTACTAGACTCTCAACTTTTAGTGTTGGTAATTTGAGATTATGGCCTGCATGTTTATCCATTCATTAGTTCTATATTGTTAGCGGAGTTTCGTAGACAAACCCTTAAGTATCGTTTCGCTTGTAACAGATAGAACAGGTGATCTCCAGTATTAATTTGTTTTATCACAAAAAAACCAGGAAGTTGAGTCGACCTTCTTGAAAGGTGAAAAATAGCTAGGTATTTGAGTTGGCATGTAGAGAACTTTTATAGAATGCTAGCTTCTTTCATACACCATAAGATTTCAGACGTGATTAACTTATTCAATTGGTGTCATGCAAAGTCAATAAATTAATGATAATGTTTGGAATGCCTTTGAATCATTTTCGGATTCATTATTCCTACTTGTTTGAAGTGGCATGCTTAGTTTGACAAGGTGATTGAATTCAATCATACAATCCTTTCTGCTTATGCTATTGTTAATGAATTGGATACCATATTCATTATAACCGAAATTTTATCGAGATATGCCGCAATCTTTGATCATGTATTATCTCAAGAAAAATAGTATAAAACAATGCTGATTATAGAATTACTTTCAACAGAAAGCTAGATTTGTACACAGTAAGGATTTACATTTTATTTTGGTTTTAGTCCAACTATTGTAGCCACGTCAATTCACTCAAGCAAATCTTGTGTGTCTCGAAGGCATGAAGATTCATTTCGTGATGAATCTGCGCCTACCGGTATGCTATTTTTCAAATTGCAGCATTTTTGAAACATGATGTCGAACTCCCAACTTATCCCACATCAAAAAGTAACAGAATTTTGAATTGAATGCAGAATGCTAACAGCAGAGGAGCATGTACATCGACTAGTTCTCGCCAACGAGACCAAAAATCACCGTCAAAGTATTTTTACTTGCTGTATCCCAAGGAAGGAAGAGCTAGAAATAGAAGAAGGTGAGTATTTTGTGATAGAAAAGCTCATTGTACTTTTTCCTCTAAATCGATTTCTAACGTTATGGACGCATTGTGGCGCTTGACACACAGAAGAGCTTCGTCTTGGAGAAGAAATGCCTGAAGTCGATACTTATTTTGAGGTACCGGATCCCACAGAGTCAACACAGCTGGACACCAAGGAAGAAAATGCCCAGCAGGAGGACTGTGGTGAAAAACCAGTCTTGATGCCACCACCGACCAGCACCAATATCTTTGTTGCACTGCTACAAGCGATTATGACTTTATTTCTCTTAAAATTCTACCCTCCTTCTAGACAGCCAACGGCATCATCGCCGTCTAAATAAACCAAGATTAGTGACGAAAAAAATTGATTGGAGTCTTAATCCTTTCATAATTTGGTACGCTTCGTGAGACACTCTGCTGTATCTTAACGGCCTTATTCCATAACACTGGGAGGGAGATATTGGACATTAAACACATGTCCATGCTTTCTTTCGGTACATTGACAAGTGACTGTGATATGAAGTCTGGGAAAAAATGTGAGAGTTGAATATGAGATCTTGTAAATATTATTGTATATCTTAGCGATCGGTTCAACACCATTTCTCTTTTGAGTTACTTTTTCATATAAATGTATATTGTTGATGAGATCCAATAAATGTATCGAAGAGGTTAAACAAAAATTTACCATATATATGCCTGCGTAGTTGAAAAGATCAAATCTATTGTCTTCATTCTTTCTTCCTCCATTAGACAATTCTATAGACTTTAATGAATCCCTTCACTATAAATGCCAGGAACTTTCAGATTTGGCATTATGTGAGGATTCGAAGACTGACAATACAACATGGAGAAGCTTCAAATCTATTCAAAATTTCGGAAATGGATGAGTACCATTTTCCCTTCTTGTACTTTCTCTGAACATAAAACAGAAAGATAAACGCTATTTGTAGACAGCGTTTCGAAGAATTTTAAGTTTGTTAACGATGTTTCCCTAAATCAAATCTATCTTTGCACACATGATGAGCTTTAAATGTTTCGAGTTTTATCCCAGGCTTATATCGTGTGGATGACAACATAAATACACTTGAGATGTACACTGATGTACGCACAAACATGATGAGGATTATGAGGAAGATGTATAATCCATTTATCAAAACAAAAAGGTACCATACGTTAAATCTGCCTGAAAACCAATACACCATATTTTTCAAAATAACTTGTTAGATGTAATTGTTAATCACGTAGCATTTGTTGAGCACTAATATTGTATGTTGCAACAACTGTAGCGTCTCTTTGACATCCTTGATGGTCATCAACATCTTCTTGTCGGTCACATATTTTTCGTGCTATAACGCCTTGGGTAACCGTTTGGATGTAACAATGCTCCTTCTTGACTAAAATTGACGGCTTTGTCAGGGATTTAACTTTGGTTGATATAATTTCATCCAGGGCAATCTCGTTGTTGATTTTATATTACTATTTTTTGGTTTTCTGATATTGAGCTGCAATCTGTTTGTGAGAGATCAAAGATTTACGAAATATGGAAAGATAGATTTCAGTGATGATGGAAGATTGAATGTGCAAGGTAGAAATGACGTAAGAATGTCATACCTTTATTTCACCTCATTAAATCATGATGAAAAAGTGACCTTTGGAGATGGCTTTCAAAACCAGTTTATTTCAGTCCAAGCTCTATTTTTTTACAATGTTGTGTGAAAAGGACTTTGGCGTTTGGATTCTTACTTTAATTTCCAAGTTATCTTTCCTGTTCGAAGTTGCTCTAGAAGCAATGTTAAATGTAATGATCTTTATTATCCATAACCTTTACGTTCGGTAAAGCCTTACACATGGCGCGTAAAACTGATCTTTTCTACAAAAATTGTGGAAGGAGTATGCTACAAAACCAAAGGTTACGTGGTATTGTTATGTTGCTCGTCGACAATTTTCAACGTAAATAAAACCCGCTTGCTAAAGATTCTAGTCGGAGTAACATGAAGTTTTCGAAATTTGTTTCCGGAATTTCATTTGGATTGACATTGTAGCAATACGACTACGAAGAAAGGAAGAGGGATAGAGAAGGGAATCCCATGAGCGATGGATCCTTCTTTGGTTCTTGCAATTCAAACTAGTCGACAAGGAATTAACCTTGTCTTACTTTGCTGCTGTTGGAAGAGAGTAGGAGGAGGAGACGACACGGATCAAGATGAGGAATCTTGGATGTTCGATGACAGCTCTCTTTGGGACGAGAGTTGGTTAATTACTGATCCGGAAGACCAAACAGTATCCTCTGAAGAAGAGAATCAAGGAAATATACCAATGGATCCTCATTGTAAATCTTGGAATCAAGAAGGAACTATGAATTGTGAACATTTCGCTACATCCCAATTTCTAACCAATCGAGGAGATCGCCACAGGGCTTTGCTAGGCTTTCTTTTTTCGTTATTAACATTCAAATCAGATAGAGGATTTCCCGAAATTTGCATACCAGCAGAGGAAGAATTCATTTTATGTCCATGGAAATATTGAATACCATGTGAACGACTCTTTTCATTCTTTATTAGGCGATGCAGCTGAGAGGTGTGCTTCGACTCCACTGAAAACATATACTTTGCTCAGGGTTGAAGCTCAGGTCTGTGAAGTCAAGAATGTGCAAATCGAGATGATTGCCTATTTTCTCTACGAGAGGGCCTCCAATGCTACTTTATTATAAAGCACAAAATTAGATTATAACATAGATTAAAGTTACTGCATTTCTTAAAATGCTAAAAAACACCAGATGAGCAAAGAATCAATGACGCTCGTATGAACTTTATAATACCGTATTTCTATAGTACTCTCGTCCTCCTTACATTTGACCAGAAAAATTTGCCGCATCGGCCACAGTAATGTGTGCCATAGGCTTGACATCAGGCCATTTGGTAGTAATCTTTATGCGGTTTGAAAAAAATTCCATGGCGCCATCGCCAGTAATGTCCATGTCGCCGTATTTACTTTGCGTGCCATATAACCCACCAAATGAAAAAGGCTCACGAGGGACAGGAATTCCTATATTCACTCCCAACATACTTGCCCGAAAACGGGATGTGAACCATTCCGCACTTCCACCATTACTTGTATATATCGATGCAGCATTTCCAAATGGATTAGAATTTTCAATTGCGATTGCTTCCTCCCAATTGGAAGTCACATAAACTGATAATACGGGACCAAAGACTTCCTCCTTCATTGTCTTATCATCTGAAGATTTGTGCAACAAAATGGTAGGCCCAATCCAATATCCTTCGCCATCTACTTTCCAAGTGCGACCGTCAAGAAGGATTTGTGCGCCGTCTTTCTCAGCCTGTTCAATGTAGGATAAAATCTTTTGATGAGAGATACCGTCAATTACAGGACCCATTTGGCCAGGACCTGATCCTGGCTCCAATTTTGCAGCCTTGTTGACTAACTTGTCCAAAAGTGATTGATGAGTCTGAATATTTCCTACTAGCAAAAGACAAGATGCTGCCATGCATCGCTGACCCGCACATCCCGCAAAAGAAGCGCAAATATCCGAAGCAGCACTTTCGATATCACAATCTGGTAAGGCAATCAAGTGATTTTTCGCTCCTCCCAATGCAGTGACACGCTTGTGATACCTATGACACCTTTCGGATATCATCTTGGCAACAGGAGATGATCCTACGAATGTGACTGCCTTTACATCTTTGTGATCAATCAATGCTTCCACCGCTACCCGACTACCTTGTACCATACTGAAGACTCCAGCAGGCAATCCTGCTTCTGAAAACAGTTCGGCAACCCTGCGCATCGTCATTGGAACTTTCTCGCTAGGTTTTAGAATTACAACATTACCCATAACAAGTGCGATCGGAATAGTCCACTTTGGCAGGAATATGAGTTGCGATACGGTTTGATTTTTTTGTATGTTAAGAAACGCTTACCATTGGAACCATGAATGGAAAATTGAATGGCACTATGCTTGCCACAACACCGATTGGATCCCTTCGATCCATACAAGTTACTCCGCCAGAAGAAACTTGGAGTATTTTACCCTGTGCGAGTTGCGGTAGCGAACATGCCCATTCTACTGTCTCGTTTCCCTTGGCAACATCAGCCAACGCTTCAGTCAGATTTTTCCCGTTTTCGGATACAATCAGGTTTGCTAGTTCTTGAGCGTGCTCTACCACTAAAGCATGAAACTTTAACAAAATTGCTGCTCGAGACTTCATAGTAAGTGTACTCCATGCTGAATATGCTGCCTTCGCAGCTTCTACGGCCTTATCGACATCCGATGAAGAGGAAACACAAACGCGGGCGATTTCTTTACCATTCGATGGATCATGAACAGCCATGTACTCCTCGATAATTGGAGGAACAAACTCTCCATTGATGAAATTGTCTATCAGAATTGTCATGGCAAGAGAAATGTTGTTAAGATTGTGTCACAGTGATGTCATTCGTCACAAAACTCCCTTCATCAATAAGGTTATGAGGTACTTCAAGAAACGAAGAACAAATTAGTGTCCAAAAAGTCACCATAGTGATGAGATTCCCTAGATAAAGTCAAGACTTTATGATCCTTATCAACATAATGTATAGTATTAGAAGATATGAAGCTGCTGATTACTCTCAAACGCGTTTCTAATCTTGGAAGCACTTTGTTTTTGTATTCCAGTTTGCCTTAACTTCTTCTTCTTCAGCATTTTAACTCATCATATGGAGGATGAGACAATCATTAGAACCTTTTAGATGCTTGAAATGTTTCAGATTGGGCCGAAAGGTCGCTATGTTTCATGATTTTAATTGAATTTTAGTTTTGAGGTCCAAACCCGATTACATGTTGGTACACCGGTAGATCGTAGTTCTACCGAGTAATCATTTGCATGTCAGGCTTTGGTCCTTACATACTGAATGTACGGTGATCCTACAATGCTACGAGACGAAAAGAATTTGGAGTTAAACATTGGAATTCGTTTTCATTCGTCCAACATTTGCGTAGACCAATCATTGTCACAGACTTGCAGACTACGTTGATTCGTAAATAATACTGAATTCTTGTCGTTGCGAAAAGGTAGATAACATAACCTGCGCGGGGACACTCCAACTAGGTCAAGTATTTCTCTCGCTGCTTGTTTCTTCCAACAAGTCTCTCTTGCATAAACCAAAACTTCAGTAACTCTTGATATCTCAATTCACTCTCCATCAACCATCTCGAAAAGACAACCTTCTCCTGCATCCTTATATTCATTAATCCAATACTCTTCAAATCATTATGACGGCCATTAAGTCGAAACGTCCTCTATCACTAGGACAGGCCAAAACTAAATTTATCGCAACCGTGCAAACTGGAATAGAAGAATTAATGTTTCAATGTGGTCATTCGAGAGCACGCGCTACTCGAGCCTTGTTGAAAGAAATAGGAAGGGATTGCGATTCACCATCGGATACAGAGGTAAGAAAATGTTATGTCAACAATCTTCATTAAAACTTGTTCCTGTTTACCTTTGTGTTTAGCGGTTTCCTTTTGATTCTGTGTCTTGTTGTGACTTGTTGCCCTTCTTATATGACAACTTATTCATCTTTTTCAACCATGATCTCCCATAGATTTTTCACATGATGGAACTGCAGGGCCTAGGCAAAGACGAAGCAACCAAGGCCTTGGTTGTTTCCAAGGCAATCAGACGAATTATGAAGGAGCACGGTTATTCCGCCGTCGATGCTATTGATGATCTAATGCACCGTTTGGATCTGAGAAATGTATTAGCAAAAGCATCTCCCTACACCTCAAGCCTTACTAATGTCCATCAGCAAGAAAATATTCAACAAGTAGATGATCTCAAAGTTACTTCACTCCACAGAGTATCATCAGGAGCTATCTTACCTCAACGAAAGTCTCGAAATCCTCTTAAGCCACCATCACATGCTGTTGGGAAAAATTCACAGCTAAAGGCAACAACGTCTGTTGATGTAACGAATCTTAAATCAAAGAATTCTCGTAAAAGGTCAATTTCGGAAGAAAAGAAAGATGGAGTACGATCTCGCACTGACTCGGTAACCGAGGAAGTGCATGCCAAGCTTGAAACTCATACGACCCCCAAAGGAAAGCAGAATACTTCACTCCCTCCTCCCGCTAAACGTCCACGAGAATTGTAAATAATTTCATTCTGGAACTACAATAACTACATATTCAACATTATCTCCTAAGAACTCTGGGCAACGTTTTCGTTGAGTTCTCGAACCAGTTTTAGTCATAGGATAGCTTTCATTCAATTGATTCGAGGCCCTTATTCTCTTCACTAAATGTTGCTTCACAAACTTATTTCTTACTACATTGCAGTTGATTATGCAGAACTAAAACTTAGCGTTAACGATTGAGTTGAAAATGAAATTTCGCGTTGCCGAATTCATTTTTTGTGGTCTATCTCCGTAGACTATTAATAGGAAAAAATAAATAAAGTTGACGGGATGAGAAAGGTTACTAGAATCCTAGTCAGATCCATCTCAATGTGAACAGCCAGGGAATATGTACCTGATCGAGGACTAAATAGGCGTAACAACGTAATTGTAGCTTTAATTCCCACATGGTTGAGATTCTCCGTTATATTTGCCACACGAATGTTGAGTTATCATGCTAGCACCTAGAAGGTGAAAGTGGTAGTCTCCTTCAGCAAAAAAAGTACAATCTCTAATTTAATACTGATGAAAAGATTTTCGGAAACATCAAGTCCTTGGTTATTTCTCTCCTCCCTTGCAAGAATCATCCGCAATATCAAGTACAGAAATGAAAACTATTGCTCCAAATATACTGGGTATTGTTTCAGTAAGGATGTTTAAAGTTAAGTATGTTGCAAGCATTGTTTCCCAACAGAAAAGGATGATTGTTGCATCACATTACGCACTTCCAACATGGAACTGATTGATAAATACCGCTAAACAAGGGAATTATTGATGTACACTCTGACTCGTTTCTATTAAAGTATACATTTTCAGACACAAAAATAGTTAACAAATATTTTTAGGCACATTTTTCTTACATCTATTATTAATTCAATATTGAGTTGTAATTGCTAGAAACGTTTCATGGCAAAGACAAATTGAAGACAACATCTCACTTATGAGAATAATCTTTTTTTTCTGGTGTCGATATCGAAGGACATGCTGTACGATTGTGAACTAATAACTTTACATCGAATCCTTATAAGCCCTCATCGCTTTTTCAGAAGGGCATTGGAGCATGAACTAAATCTTTCCTTAGTACTCTTCAATAATCGAAGGAAAAATAAGCCGTATACGTCAGAGGGCTCCATTGCCATTCCTTCTGCCCATTCATTCCATGCGTTAACGAGAACGAATTCATCTGTTCCGCCTTCTGAAAAGCAGCAAGCATGGTAGTAAAGCGTAGCCCACAAACTCCGTCTAAACCAAACTAGGCGAGAGGACTCTCCACCATAGCTGATCCATATCCTTGCCTGTTTCAGCTCGCGACGTGGTGTGTTGTCAAAGGATGTCACGAGTCCAAAGATTTCGTGCCCATGAGGTTTACCTACTTTTTCTTTCTTTAGGCACCACGTAGGAGCTCTAAAGCTTTCTCGTCGAGTCCAATCATAAGGAAAAGGATAATGTGTCAGACGATCAAAGATGGCATTTTCCCCCTCTAAGGATTCGTTTTGTCCTCTACCACGACCAAACTCAGTAAGCTCGTCGCTGGTAGTGTACTGGCCTAATGGACAATGAAGACCTGGAAATCCATCTTGAATAGCTAATTCTTTCAGTCGCTTAATGACACTATGTATTCCCGGGCTTACTCGATAAATCATAAAGAGAGGCATCCCT
>CAAAJI010000030.1:179309-190277 GCA_900642245.1 Fragilaria radians
TCTAGATGAGACTAGAATAACAGAACATACAATAAAATAATTTTTATTTTAACTGTGCCTACTTTCTATATCTCACCGTAGAGCAGATGCTAGTTTAAAGGCTGATCAAAAGAAGCTAGCATGAAAAAATATGTGAATTAAGACTTCAATCTTTAGTAATTGTTAAGAATTGTAGTGTTTCATCATTTTTATGAAATGAGAATAGTTTCCTATCATAATCTAGGATGGAACATATTTACAATGAAGAAAAATCTCCCATAGGAAATTCAAAGCGGAGATTGAGTCTGAGTCCCTGGTTGACTTCAATTGTTTCCTGCAAACATACTTTTAGATAATGCAGATATGGATTGCGATTACTAATGTGAATTTACAAAGACCTAAATTTTGATGGAAATTTTCCAGGATAATTTCCTGGTACACTTGAATTATTCACGTAAGACAAAGTTCCATGTAGCAGAAAGTCTAGAAATGATCAAGATTTATGTTTAATAATCATTGTTGAGCCTAGGATGGCAACGAAGCATTTGCAAATTAATTTGAAGCCGTTCTTTAACATGCGCAAAATGCCTTGTATTTTTGGCGTGTGCCTAGCCTAGCACAATAAATCTCGTTTCTTTTGTGCTATTTCTAAGGTTCAATCTGTACATCGATAAATACTCACCTTGGGGTAAAGGGAAAATGAGAAGAAGTTATGCCTTCAAATGTTGGTAACGTTTTGTAACCAAATATAAAAGAGATATTGGAGAATTGTCACAAAACTGTGACCAGCTTTTATTAAGAAATACTATACGTAGGAAGGAACAAATATTTGTGCCCCTCTAGTCAAAGTTACTTAGATGGAGAAATGAACGCGAATTATGCTCGGGCAGTAGAAAATGAATGTCGCAACAAATCTCGTTGTCCCTCATATGTAATTCAAGAGACCATTTGAACTAGTGGCTAGGGATTGAAATTTCGGACGCAGTCGACAGCTTTTACAGCCTAAAGCAGATTCTAGGGCGAAGTAATGACATCCGCGATTTGTGGTCCAAACAAAATGCTCAATGGCGGAAATTCAAGCAAATGATGTACTGCTTGGACGCGGGCCATGCTGTTACAGAAATCCTGGGAACGTTGCTTTTCGAAATCTGGTACAGGCTCATGTCGCAAGCTACTCAAAAAGTGCGCCTCGGCTAGAGAAAAGGAAAGTCGTGCAAAAACTAATATCGAAAGCACAAGAGCAAGGATGCCGTTTCTTAGTTCGGGCAAAAAATAGTGACATTTGGTGTGAGGCACATCCGTATGTAATTAGATCCAAAGTAAGCCACTCGCTTCGAGATGCTCGCATTTCAACGCATGGCAAGTTCACAGAAAAAGCGACACAGTTGCCAGCTTCTTCCCGGATGGACGATAGGCGGAGAAGTAAATCGAATGGCAAGCAAACGATTTTCCCTTTACTTCTCAATCCTTCTAGTTCTAATGTTTCCACATTCGACCGAAATGATTTTCTTTCAATCGATCGCAGATACAATGAAGATTTATCATTATGTGAAGCAAGACTACATCCTCGAGACTACAACATTCGTGGGAATGAACGGAGTGCAATCTACTATCCGGAGGCTCATGAAAAAGGATGTGGATTGAACTCCATAAATGTCGCGAATATTGTGTCTCTCTTTTCTCCAAGACTAAGGTAAGTTTTGATGCCCAGGAAATCATGTAGACCAGATGAATACATGACTAACTTAGATATAAAACAAGATTGGAATTTGATAGAGACTGCTATCCGACAGCTAATTTGGGTATGACAGATTGGAAATTTGATAAGGCTTGCTATTTATCAAAGTCAGGAGAAAATATGCACCCCACCTTTTCCCTAAATCATCAACTAGGTTCGTTCAACGTTCATTATCCGCGTACATATGCACATTCTGCATTAAACTTCATTTGTGATCTTGCCAAGAAATCAATCAGCTGTTCCAACTTCTTAGCGTCTGAAGTGCAGGATGCAGTGTCACTTGGAGCAACAAATGTTTGGTGTAACGGACCATCACATTGCTAGAATTAAGGTTTAGCTTCCGCATAATTGTTGATTAGGTAACGGAATTTTATCGTATTATCTGTAACCGGTTTTCCTTACTATATTTCTATCTTTGTGTAAAATACCTGACTTACATGTTAGTAAAGCATTTTGCATTACTATATAGACAATGAATTAACATAACAATTTTTTCACTTTTATTGCCGCCGTACAATCTGCGCGTTGACTTTCAAATAGCTGATTTTCTGGCAGAAATTGAAGTATTATAACATGGCAATAATTGTCTACAACAATCCTGTCCAAAAAGATGTGCCTGGATGATACTGAAAATATTGATAGAGGCTTTAATGTAAAGCAATATAATCGCGTGGAAGATTACACAAGGAGATTGGGACCAAGATACAAGATAAGAAAGAAAATTAACTTCCATCCCCAAATAGAACAATAGAATATTGAGAAATAGTACATCAAATAATGAACCATCACACTTGGCACCACAAGGGTTGAAGCCACCTATATATAGATGAAATAGTAGAAAACTGAATCTTGTGTTTTGTCTAAAGTTTTGAAATGACTACACAAGTTGTCAGGCACTCAAAATCTCTGTTTTGAAATGAAGAGGATATCCATCATGACAATTGCCTTAGGTAAGCTTTATTCTCCAACAACAATGAAGAATTAATTCCATTGTCTCATGTAGTTTGGTCACTTCCTTTCAATACGTCGGTAGAGTCACAGTATTGATGTCTACGAAGTGCCACATTTTAAATGACCGAGCTTTTGTACAGCTCAGTAGTACCAGACGGCTACTGGCTTTTTATGAGCAAGTACTGGATTGGAAACCTATGTGGCGAGAATCAGAAAATATATTCATTTGTATATTCAACGCCCAACATTAACCTTTCCACAAAATTTCGTCAACGCCGTTGCCTTGGCATTGTCATCCCTCCAAAACAAACAGAAAGAGATAGTTTCCAAACTGAAGAGCATCGACGTATCATGAAATCTTCTTGTATGAATAGCATCAAATTTATGGTGCTAGTCATTTTGTGCCTGCAAAATTCGATGTTTACGATTCTGCGTAGATATAGTCAAGGAGTATTGAAAGAGGTGTATTCGAAGGTACGAAAAGAATTATCTCTGATGTTACACGTCCTAGACACATTTCCTTAAGTCTCATTGTATATCTCGCAATGTAGCATGAAGTCTTACTCATGGGAGAAATCATTAAAATTGTGTTTTCGGCTTGGATGATTTCGGGTTCGCTTCCCGAGGGGGAAACGACATACACCCGATTACTATACCTTGTCAAGAAGTCAAGAAAAATGTTCGCCTTGGCTGCAATTTATGGTGCCATGAATATTTTGTCTTTCGTATCCCTTCGCAATATTGGGGCTGGGGTTTTCACCATCTTTGCACAATGCAAAATTTTGACTACGGCCACATTTTCTTCCATCATACTACGATACAAATATTCTTGGGCTCAATGGAGAGCGTTATTTTCTTTAATGTTGGGAGTACTTCTATTTACATCACCCATCTGGACCAAAAGCAGCACGGTTCAAACCGGAGGGAATGTTATGCTAGGTACTGCCGCGGTTCTCATTGAAGTGACGTTGAGCGGATTTGCATCCATTTACTTCGAGAAGGTTATAAAAATTGATCCCGAAAAAATTGGTATATGGGAAAGAAACTTTCAGCTAGCATTGGGTAGCTTCCCGATTTATATCATCTTCATCCTTGCTAATAATGGTGACGAGGCTGGATTTTTTGGCGGTTGGACTTTCCTTGCTTGGATTTTGGCATTCTTGGGTGCTGCTGGCGGCCTTTTAGTAGCCTTGTCCATAAAATATGGAGATTCTATCCTTAAAACTCTGGCCACGACTGGTGCCATCATTCTTTCTTCTGTATTGGACTGGGCTTTCATGAATGGTCCCCTAAATTCTACAATGTGCATAGCAGGTGCTCAGGTAGTTATTGCCATAGCGAACTATACTTTTGACTATCCTCCACCTACTGAATATCCTTCTGATAAAGTCGATAGTGACTCTGTACATCGAGACGATGACGAAACCATTTCCCTTGTGAAATCAGTGGGTTCAACACCTACTCGATCCGTAAATAGTAATGTTTAATTGGAAACCTAGCTCAATAATGTTATGCAACATCGTTCCAAAAGAACCTGGTTGTCAATCAGAGAATACATTCAATAGAATTACGTATGATTTTCTACGGGATATTATTTCGTTACGACTTTCTCGATACTTCACCAATCATCAGCGAAATCATTACTCTCTTCTTCAGGGGCTGGTGTTACCACTGCTGCTACAGCGGATGCAGCTTCTGCCTCAGCTTTAGCGGCGGCGGCTGCTGCTACAGCTGCTTCTGCCTCAGCTTGCTGCCGTGCTGCTTCTTCTGCAGCGGCAACGCGAGCCGCTTCTGCAGCGATTTCCGCCTCCGATACAATAGGTATTCCTCGCTTCTGCTTTATGAGGTTGATGAGGTTTAGATCCAAATCATCTTTTGCTGTCATATAATCATGAGCACCAACTGGATTTAGCTTAGATGCATCACGCTGAGAAACGAAGATCTTCTCAACTTCCAAGGCAATTGCCATATCCGCGAATTTCTCAGGATTTTGCTTTGGACTCGCCAGAGCATTGGCTGCAGATTCACTGGTACTAGCAAGATCCTCCTTCCACAACGCAACGATATCATCAACTCTAGAGGGAATGTAAGTTCGTGCAAAAAAGGCAGCCTCGGGTAATCTTTTAGTGGCTACCAATAGATCAGCACAGGCCTCAACATTACCCGTAATGAAATATGCGACAAAGGCCACATTATTGCGACCGCCGTCAGTGGCCAACTTGGCAAGTTTCTCCATTCCTTCAAGATTTCCTGTGGCAGAATACAAAAGCAAGAGACCAGGGAAGTCATTACTGGCGATGCTTGCAGCCTCACAAAGCTCTAAGTTTGTAACCTTAAGAGCAGAGTCACTAAGCTTTTTCCACTTAGTCATTGTGTCAGTACTATCTTTTTCTTCTTCAGGAGTCGCTTTCATGAGATCTAAAGAAATGTCGATGTGACCTAGTTCAATCGCCAAATCAAATTTATGATCAGGATCTGTGGTTACCGCAAGTGCTTCTTCTTTGAAACCCTGTGATTCCAAGAATCGCGCTATTTTTGTATATTCTGAATCGGGAATGACCCCTAGTAATTCGTTTGCAGTGTCAAAGTCACCACGCATTACCGCAGTCTGATATTGCAGAACTGAGAGCATGACCTTATATGCAACAACATTGAGGCTTTTATCGATTAAGTAAACTCGATCTTCTTTTGCGAGATATCCAAGTACTTTATGCTGCGTAGCCCCTGCAGAATTAGTCGGCAAATGTACAAGGGTTTGAATCTGCCCACCCACACTATAATTCAGCCGTCCGAGATTGTTGATGTAAATAAAACAGTCGCCTACCCATTTACCGGATGTAATGGTATCACCAATCTCATACAAAAGCTCGAACGAACCATCTACACCATTCTCAGGATCAATTCTTCCGACGGCAAGGGCCTGCGCTGTAACTTGAGCGTTATACGACAAAACGTAAGCAGCGTCTGCACAAGCCACAAGGACCATGTTTCCAGCTTCTGACCAGAAAACATCTTTTGCACCAACGTCAATCTTTCGGATAAATGATCCTGAGTCCCAGTCATAGAAAAGCACGGCTTCATCGCCGCCTTTGATCCCGACCATGTGACCACCAAAAAGCCCCTCAGCAGATGGAGTGGCCGGCTGGAATGCAGAACTCTCCGTAAAGTTTTTGAAGATCTTTACGCGTGCAGGGGATTCTCGAATGGCATAATCACCAGTTCCAGAACCAGACCAAGCAAAATCTAAAGCTTGTCCAAATGCCTTGTTTCGAAGAGCCTGTGCCGTATAGATAATAAATTCTCCATCGCCACAGACACTGATGAATCGACCATTGCAGTTGTGTTTTAGTGATTGTGGATATAGTTCACAGGCACCTAAATCACGTGGAACTGTGGGGAGACGCTCACCATCAGGAATTCCTTCACCTGCTGACGCGATTGCCTTTACCGTTGTGGTTTGTATCTCATTGTTTTTGGCCCAAACCACCTTACCGGTGGAATCCATGGAAGCGACAGGATCATCAGATCCGATTTCAATGCATACACAACCTTCATCAAATCCAATTGCGAGTTTATTGGTCTCAGGAGATGCCGCAAGTGCCCAGGCACGATCCATCCCATAATTAAGTGTGGCTTCCGGGCGATAAGTCGTGGATTGCCAGATACGGACTGTTCCATCTTCGGATGCCGATGCAATAATTGGTAACTTTGGATGGAACATGACGGCGCATACATTGTGTGTGTGTCCTTCCAGTGTGTGAACGATAGATTTAGTCTTTATGGAAAAAGAAAAGAAGGTTTGAGAGCCAAAATCGAGGAAAGTGAAGAGTAAAGTTAAGAGGGGTAACGTACTTGGTAATCCCATATCTTTACCGTGCGATCATCTGCGCCAGACAAAATATAGGGCTTATCACCAGAAGGATAATAGTCTACACAATTAACTCCACGCTCATGTCCCTCTAAGGTGTAGTGTGGAGAATGTGATCCAAGGCCCCAAACTTTAATGGAACGATCCAAACTTGCCGATGCAAACGTGTTGCTGTCCTTCGGATTGAACTTTACTTGCATAACGTAATGAGCATGTCCTTCGAACACTTGGGTACACTCAAAGCTACGTTCCCAATCCCAAAGCTTGATAGTCATATCATCTGAAGATGAAAGAACATATGGAAGGGAGGGGTGGACTTCTAATGAACGGATATAATCTGCGTGGGCCTCAAATTCTTTAATTTTTTCCATGGTATTGTAATTGAAAACACGAAGCTTCATATCATCCGAAGCGGCAATGAACCATTGTTTTCGGGCAATAAACTTCGCACATCGTACTGGCAACTCAGAGAGCTCAAAAGATTTCACACAAGTCCCACTCTCATAATCCCAAATCATTACATTACCACTGTACAACGCTGCGAGCACCCACGGCTCCGACCCATGAAGATCAACGGATTTCACACGCTCCGATGAAGCAGAAAGCTTTTTCTTAATATCCAATCGAAGTGGCTATTCAAGATAAGTTAGTAAATTGCAATAAAATTTTGATATTTCCGACGAGTGGCACTTATGGAAAACATGATCAACTCATAGTACGCCTAGTTCGTTTTCGAAATAAAATGCAAATTCCATTGAGTTATTCGATCAACACTCAATGTATCATGAACCAATTCGATAGCATTGCCACTATACTACTCATCCAATGCTCAAGGAATATATGATGATGACACATACCATTTCGATTGATTCGATGTGCTGCTTAACAATGACCCGCACCCAAAAGGTTTCAGTTGGTTTGTAAAGATTTGTTTGAGATTCCAAGTTCTAGCCCCACAAAAATTCCATACAAAGTACTGTACTCGACGAGTTTAGTGAGAAATTCAAATCTCAGAAGGACAGCTCATCTTTTCTTCCGTGAAAAAATTCTTGACACATCCGTATCAATCGAAAGTCTAAGGAGTCACAAGAAATTGATTCCAGACAGAAAATAAAGATCAAAATGAAATTTTCAAATGATTTCGAAGACTCTAATGATGAAGTTCTGTTACGGATTAGGAATACTTGGTTCCCGAAAGAAGATGATCTTCCTACGTATCGTCACTTTTTAGCCGCTGGCTCAGCTTCAGCTCTCGCGTCAGGTATATTTAACCCATTAGATTCATTGCGCGTACGATGGCAAATAGCTCCAAGGGAGGTATCTTCGTCAATTATTGTCTTCTCCAGAAGTATCATCAAACAGGAGGGGTTGTGGTATGGCCTTTGGAAACCAGGAATTGGTGTCAACATGGTGGGGATGTCATTGACATCGGGATTACGATTTGGATCCTACGAAACGATTCGAAATCATTTACATCAGATGCAACAACAAGCAAGTGAAACACAAGCTTCCACTTTCACAAGAATGTCAACTATGATGGTCGCCGGCCTACTTAGTGGCTCAGCTGCATATTACGTGACCACACCATTTCATCTATTAAAGACACGAATTCAAGCATCAGGTAATGCAAGGAAAAGTCATTTGTGGTTTGAAGTTTTGACATTAATAGGACAAGGCAGAGTCTCTAGTTTGTACAAAGGAGCAGCACCCTTAACGATTCGTGGGTCCCTATTCACAGCTGGGCAAATGATGGGTAAGTAACTCTTGAGCATCTAAAAGTACAATCTCCATGTGAATGAGGGATACCAAAATCATTACTAACCATTCCTGGTATCTTAAGGCTATGACGGGTTCAAAACTACGGCGAAGAAACATGGATATAACGACGGGTCGTGGTTGCATGCATTATCCAGCATTTCATCGGCTTTCTTTGCATCTTTTTTGTCAGCACCAGCGGACTATATCATGACACGGACTATGAATGAAAATGGCAGCATGTCATTAATCCATTCCATGAAATTGATATATACAGAGGGCGGTGTCTTGGGATTTTGGAAAGGATGGCAAATATCGTTTTTACGTCTTACACCGGTTCTATTAACCTATTCTGTTACATATGAACAGCTTAGGCTTTACTTGGGGTTAGGTTACTTTACATCAACGGATTGATTCATCAAACCTTGTATATTTTGGACATTAATGGATAAAGCCATACTTGGAAACAATAATTTCTTTCATAACAATAAAAGATCAGCAAAAATGTGTAAAAATAGTATGAAGTATATAGCACTTTGAAGTCAAATCTGAGATGGCATATCTTTAATTTGATTGAGGAACTTGTGAGTGTAATCAGCTCACCAGGTAAATCAATTAGAACTGTTTAAGACTTCTCTTTGCGAAAATTGGGTTTTCATCAAAAAGAAAAAACAGACAACTACTCATCAGAACCCATTAAATTTGAGCTCATGGCTCACACTTCATCTCAAAACTATGCTTCTCGTAATTATCATGGAATTAAAATGAATGGCTAGACTAAAGTCCCCTTTTGAAATGTTCATCAAAACTAATTACTTACACAGTCTTGCAATTAGGCATTTTACCCCATGTGTCGATCAGCGTAGTAAGATTTGCTATTATATGCATCTACCTTTTGCCATGAGAGTGTGATGGTATTATCAATTTGCATAATTACTAGGCCCAATACACTGCCTTGTCAATGCGCCCTTGGTAGTTCATATAATAGCATCCATATTTGAACATAACTAAGGCATCTCTGAAAGAGATGGTGCTTTGTATTTGAATGATTTCTGCACAAATGAAAGTTCCAATCGACAGTCATAAGAAATGTTTTCTCTTGAATTTCTCTGAAAAAACTTTTACCTTCTATTCCTTAACCCAGCAAATGGAGGATTGGACCAAAACTCAAAATTAGATTCAAACGGTGAAGAATCGTGAGAATTTCGATTCTTACATAAGACACAATGATCTGAATCAAAGTTTACTTAACAAGTCTCAAGCCTCCATTCAATGTCTAAATGGTAACTTGGTGCACGGTCGGTCCGGGTATTGCTCTGCAAATCCATGTCGTTAAGAATGAGATGTATTCATTCATTTTCTTTGCAGTTGTACTCAAGCTAGTCACTAGAATGATCTATTAGCTTTCAAACATTAATGCTGAAATGTAAATTATAATTCATTTCAGGGGAAGGGTTTGGAGTAACACTTAGTACTAATTGTAGCACCGTATGTTATATCACTAATTTGTTTAGTGCGAAGTCAAAAATTCTTTCAGTCAAGATCTAGTTTTTTTACACATGTGCATGATTGGACATAAAACAATAATCGCGTTTTCTGTATGTGAATGGGGAAAGCTTTGAGAGCTTCAATTCAGTGGAAATTGGACAACTTTGAATGCATTTTTAGGGGTTATCCATATCACTTTATACTTTGGAAGACAAGGAAGGTTCTAATAAGCCAAACGTCCCAGCAAGGTCGTGGACATAGTTCCTCATGAATTTTGAAGTAACTTATGGTTTTTATCCGATGAACCTATGGAATTCAAAAACTCAACTTAGGTTTAACGACAGTAAATTTTGTTGACGAGTATTCGAAACTGACTAGATTCGAGCGTCGTATTAGATCAACGTCAGTTTTGCGCTTGGTCAATTTGCAGTCAAAAACCTTAAAATCCTTTAGATTTCAATTACTTGCAAATTCCATCATGAGATTGTATTCCATGCTACTTTTCGTTATTGCGACTCTTGTTTGTTCTACAGTTTCGGCTTCGGTATACTTACCATATGACCGAACCTCACAAGTTGGTATGGCATCATCCCTAAAGTCGAATATCCTTCGCTCGCGTCGAACCTTTGCGCATCGTCGTAATCCTATGGCATGTGGAAGCAGCAAAGCGACAGCAATGGCGATACCTGGATACGGTGTAGCCGAACAAGTCTTTGTGGGTGGCTTCTCAAATTTCTTAAGTATCTACAACTTAATCATTACGGCTCGAGTATTGCTATCTTGGGTCCCCCAAGCCCAATCGATCGGGGCCCTCCAACCAATTTTCCAGATTACAGATCCATACTTGAACTTATTTCGAGGAATCATCCCAAGTATTGGTGGATTGGATCTAAGTCCGCTAGCTGCCTTTTTCCTTTTGAATGTATTGACAAATGCAACAGCAGCAGTAGGGTGTGAATTGACACCTGAAATGAAGAAAAGAATGAAATCAACACAGCGATTTATGAGGAAAGAGAAATTTCTCGAACATTAATTTAGAATGTAATGAATGTATTACTGATTATTTAGAATCTCTTACTTTGAAAAATATACGTGATTCTCTATGTAGATTTTAAATACATGCGTGTAGATGCATATCTGAACAAGCACGTCAAGATTTGTAATCGAGATGTGATTATGATTGTCTATA
>CAAAJI010000030.1:204117-221185 GCA_900642245.1 Fragilaria radians
ATTATAGACTATTTTATTGTTTGTTCTGTTAGTCTTGTCTAATCATGAAACTTCTCTCAAGAGATGTTCTAAAGAGATCTTCCTGATCAAACTTGAAGATTTGCAATCTTGTTCTAAGCTTCCTCCCAACTGCTTAGATACCTTGCTTCAACCTTGTCCATAAGGACAAGTTTGTTGTCCATAAGGATAAGTTAGTTTAGACCTTCAACTCTTTATAATTAAAGAGTTGTCTTCTAATTTAGATCTTTATTTAGATCATTGTTATAACCGTCTTGCTTTAGATCTGGTCCTGGATTGTATAACAATACTCTCCATTTATAAGCAATAGTTATGCCTCACTAAGTTAATCATAGTAAACTTGTGGTCAATATAGAATTGGATAGTTTACTTGTAACTATCCATAGATAGATGAGTAATTACAAGGATATGTTAATCCTACTCCTATTTACTATGCACTAACGGTAAAGGACGTCTCCTTACACCGGTACACACATACATCTCTTTAGCTTAACATGTTATTATTAAACTGTTATTGCTTACAACCTATTGTGTTAGGGATTTGCTTCTTGATCCTAGTCAAGGTAGGCCAAGTTCTGTTATGCGGTCACAGGAATTCCAGATATCCTTTCAATGTCAATTCGTGCTTTGCTTGGGCCTATTTCCGACTGCATTGATCGTAAAGTTCCTTAATTCCATGCAAAACCGCTAAATTTGTCATTAGTCGTTATTATTTGTGCATACTACTTGATATTAGACAATAGTTCACAGCTTTGGTTCCCTTTGAATGGCAGATTCAAAGTTTGAATATAGCTCTGTGATGTGCATTAGTCTCAATGAAGAGCTATAAGGCATGGAGTATTCCACATTGAGTAAATATGGAAATTCCGTCACTAAAGCGCACTTCATGTCTTTCATGGTTCCTTCATACTTCAAACTGCCTTAGTTTCAAAGCTTTCCTATCTCTTTCGATTTGTAAGACGATTCATTGCTTCTCTAATCTACATCCATGTTACGTAATTTTCAGTAAGGAATAAGAAATTGAAGATGATTATAAGTATGAGCTACTTGCTCGACTCTTTAGAGAACAAGGAGAATACTATTTGATTACAGTCCTCTCGCAAAAAGTAAAATCTTTTCTTAACCATCATATCTTTCTGTGACTTCAGCTCTTGAGAATTCCATATTTCCCATTACATTACATAACTCAACACTTAATGCAATCCTATTTAGAAATAAAGTTTTGAGGACATAGAAAACAACTGAAATGTTTTCATTTTATGTTCTCTGCTTCGTAGAATTTCACTGTTAACCATAGTTTATAGCAAATGTACTTCCCCGTAAACATTTTGTGACGAAGAAATCATACCCTTTATGTGTTGAATCAAGTAGTACTGTTGAGATATAATTGCTATGAAGATTAAGTCAGCTTGCATTAGGACTTCAATGTTTTTTGCGTTCTAAACCAGAGAGAAGCGCCTCTTCTTCTTCGTTTTGAATCTTCAGATCGTCAATGGCTACGCGAGATAAGAAATCCATTACAACATTTCTCTTCCCTGGGAGTTATTCAAATCGCACTCCCTATTCATTAAGGAGAAGCAGCTATTGTTCCAATAATCTATAAAGACTATGATTGGATAATCTAGCAGGGAGGAAAGAAAGTAATTGTTGTCATCACTACTAATGGTTAAGTTACTTTCTAAAGAGAGGAAAGATTCAACTTTCCTCTTCCTGGAAAGTATTTCCCATTCTTTCCCTTCTTAAGCAATTTATACTCATTGTTATATTTGTCATGTTAAATACATTTCATTGTTTCCCATAGGAAAGAAAGTGAAAGCTAATCCGGGAATAGATGTGTAATTACATAGAATTTCCGTTTTTACAATAAGGGATGTTTTCCTACACCAGTACACACGTGCATCTTATAGCCAATTATTTCGTTTCTAGACTAAACATTGCTCATAACCTTTCAAATTAGGCATTCTCTTCTTGATTCATAATTCAATGTACGTTGCATGTAGTACCGTATTTAGGTAGCTCACCTGTAATTGTTTGAATGAGTCTGCTCTGCGGAGATTGAAAGTAGGAAAATTATGCTCTAATTTTAAAAACGATGAAAAACTACGCTTGCTTCTCTAGTCATACAAAGAGTGGAAACTTGACTCACTAATTGTTTGCTACTATATTATTCCTTTCGACCAGCCTACTATTTTGGATGAATGAATATACCCAGATTATTCTGGTCAATCAAAATATTTTTTGACTTATTTTATTTAGAATGAAATATTTAAATGATGTTTCAATTCATGTAACAGATGTGATTTATAATCACCTTACTTTTAAAGGCCTATGATTAGTACTTTTCAGTTGTTGTTGTTTTAGATACGCTAATTTGGGTGATATCTTCATCATCTATGTTTGCATGCACTAGCAACAATGGACGGCCGAAATATTGGTACAAAATAGCATCTTCTGGATTTAATGTTTTTCTGGTTTACTTTGCTGTGCGTACTATAATCATCAGGTGTTATCTTCTAGTATTCTGAATATAGAACACTCCCATATTCTTGAATAATCAATATTCTTTCTTTTGTCTCTGAAAACTTGACGCAAATAAGTATATACCCCACATCACTGATTCACATCTTTTTTGGTGAACGGGATATTGACAAACAGATAGATGCACGTTTACTAGGTCAACAATGTATCAAGAGCACTACTTGGAGCACCTGTCATATCCTTTACAACTTGAACACAACATAATAGGTACTGTATACCATTTAACTTTATCAGGTTTTCCTGAGGGGTGTGCATCTTTTTCCAATGACTGTGATGCTGCTTCACCTCATGCGCGCAATCTTTGGTACGACAAGGATCAACATAATTTCTAATCTTCGACAATAAATTATATACATTTGGAAATTATAATTCAACTCTCATTCTTTCATATCATGATAACTTTCATAGAATTTCAAAGATGACAACCAATTTTCTGAAATATGCTCCAAATACTTCATGCAGCGAAAGTGACTCAATTTTTTCAAATAATTTCAAGGTGACCGCCAAAAGTAAGTATTGGATAGGTTTGCTGCTAAAGTGTATGCTGAATGGCATGATGTAGTTTCTATGAAAAATAATGACGGTGTCCAGTTAATACAAGAAGTGAGTGGTTATGATAGTTAATCAAATATGTTCTCAGATCATCATCTTAAAAATTAATGTAGTGTTGCGGCGTTAAAAAGAGACACCTTAACCCTAATATTTTTACTATTACTCCTGTACTTGTAAGACAAGAAAATATGTCTCGAGAACTTCTAAGTATGACAGTCTTGGAATTCGAATTTCTATGTAGAATTAATACTGAAGAATGGAGTCCTACTGGATGGACTTCATTTGGGGAAGTAAAGTGACCCAAGACTTCTTCGAATTGAAACGCTCCCCCTATTCAAGTCTTACATCTTGAGATCAAAGAACCCCTTGAACTATAGTCTTTTCGTGAAGTCGTTTCCTTCTCTCACCTTCCTGAATTGAGTCACAAGAAGACAGTGAAAGGATGGCTGTTGTCTCTTCAGAAGGTGGCGAGGAGAATAAAACGTCTGCAATAACGGACTCCGTACCGGGAGTTTTCACAAACAATTATTCCTCGACTATATTCTCTGTTGTTAGAGACAGCTCCACATCCACACCAAAAGATATGTCATGTGATGATTACAGTGAGGATGAAGTCAAGAAATTAGCACCAAGTTTCTGGCAAGTCCTATCAGCATGGTGTTTTCCTTTCTTACTATTATGGCTACGTCGTTCGTTGTTGGGAACAACCACGGTTCATCTTCTTCGTTCACTATTGATGGGGGAGGGAATCAACTTTGTCGCATCTCAGTATGGAGATGTACCAAAGTGGGTATATTCGTTGACAGATCCTCATGCATGGCCGCCTCCTGCGTTTACCATCCTTGCTCTTATTACACTAATTGCCCTAATTGCTCACCCCGATGGACTTACATGGTTTATGTTGGGTAAATTGCGGTACGTTAATGTTTCTATGGTTTGGTTAGTGAACTGAATTCAGTCGTGAGCTAATTTTTTCCTCTTTCACAGAGATGTTTTATTTACCATTCTTCACACTGTCGCTTCATGCTGGACTCTGTTTATACAAGATTATGGAATAGTGACAACAACAGTGGCACTGATGACATTGACTGGAATTGCATGTCTACTGGGGATTTTGCTCAGAAATGCTTTGCCTAAAGCTATGTGTAAACGACGAACACAGGATGCTCAGGATCGAAGAAATAAAAAGAAACGGAAGGGGTTGAAGGGATTAGGACGTTTGAAATCGCCGAGAAAATCAGATGTTCACGAAACCAGCAGCCAGGATAATGAGACAAGCTTCTTCACTCATCCATGCTCTCTATCGGTAGACAGTCTAGTCGCAGAAGAAATTGTGGATAAGCAATCAAGCACGGTAACCCCACAGCTGGAGGTGATAACACCATATTCGCCAACAAGATCCACTTTTCGACAACGAACACCTTCGTCGTCAACAATAGATACGACTTTGGACGATACTTCGTGCGATTCTTTGTCAGTGCGCTCATTTTCTTCGACACCCACAGCTGTAACTGTAGGATCTACAGGGAACTCCGAATCTGGTAAATCGATGAAAAGGCATGGGAAAAAGAGTCTCAAAAATACTCGATTGCATCACGGTCCAAATGATATTCAGGAAGCACAACCGGTACCAGATGACTCTACAAAATTGCATAAACGTCAAAATATCTCTATATCAATCGTTGAAGATCAGACTCCCAAATCGAAACCAAGTCGGGAAAATGTGAATCAACCATCACCATCTCAAGTAGCTGTTGATAACTTGAAGCAGAGTTATAGTGATGCTTCTTCGATAGTTAGTGTTGACAACAAGCAAAGTCAAACTGGAACATCAGAATTAACATCACACCCAGGAGATCATCATACGGGATATACGATGACTTCGGGATTAAGTCGTTATGCTTCAGAAGTTCCGCCCAAATCACCTGATCGAAAGCAGCAGCTTCCTACCCCACCAGGACGTTTTTCGAATTTGAAGGAAAGGGATACACGATTTTCAAATTCTCGCAAAAACCATGGGCGACTTGTCCAGGGAAAGGGGAAGAGTAGGATGAAGACGGGTCAAAGCACTAGCACGACTTCAAGTCCTAGACATGCCAAATCTTCGGAAAACGCAAATCGATGCAAGAATTCAATTAAGGACTTTGAACAACCGTCTGTATCGGAACCATTGTTGAAGAAATGTGATAAAGACAAGTTGAAAACCGGAGGTACTCCTTCTCGCAAAGAAAATAGAACTCAAAAATTTGCTAGCTCAGTTCAGTATGGAAGCCCATGTAATCCAGAAGAGTCTATAACTCCAAAGAAACTTGAGCTAGGATCATTTCTTGCAAGCGTGGGAATCGTCAATAGAAGTGACTCTAAACAAACATTGGATACTAAATTTTCTGACAGTGATGATTTGGAACGATTGTCTTTTCAATTGCAGACAAGTTGTCCACAAACGCAAAGCAATGTGAGCAGAGTTTGGGAACAGCATCAACCGACCCGTTGGAATCATGACTATGGAAGGACTCCCCCTCCTCCGCCTGGATTGTCAAGCATTCATGATGAACCTCCGACTCTCTTCGGTACACCCACGCTCCGAAATGAGGCGACCCCAAATATTTTGAAAACTAGTGAGCGATTCTCTCCCACTGGCTGGTACCCATTGGCAAATCCTTTTGTTGCTTTCGAGGATCCAAAACCTGATTGCGTTTTGGATGATGAAGAAAGTCGAATTGAGGCTGAGTTACAAGAATTAGGAGGACAAATGATTGGAAGTATTTTGGATTTCTAAAAGAGGAGCAAAATTGAAAGAGAAAAGACTGTGAAGTAAGAACAGAATTTGAGCTTTTGATAGTTAAATGAGGTATAGAAAGTTAAGATGGAGATTCATGTTCGCATCGTAGCGTACAAACAGCACTAGACCCACCACGACCAGTAAATCATTATTTCCACCAGGTACCTCCCCACTGAAGTCAAATTTGTTTGAAAACAAAAGAACGGAACGTCATAAACTCGTGAAAAATGTATTTTTTGTATTCGACACATGTTTACAGAACAAATACATTTTCTTTTCAACACTTTCAGAACTTTGAAACATTGTAAGAAATTGCTTTTCTCAAAAATTATGAGCAAGACATTAATCCATTTCTTTCACTTTTATCTGTCAACGGAGAAAGAATTCGAGGTTTAAAATGCAAACTGTATTTCTCGATTGGAATTGTTAGGCATGGCACTACAACACTTCTAATGACAAAACAGCATGATCAATTCAATAAATTTGCTTCTGATAGCAAATGCAATAGCAATAAGTAGCATATTTTCAAGCATGATTGTTTGATGGGAATCTTTGACACTACAGCATGGATGAATTTGATTATTAAATAGCTTCTACTAGCAACATAGCGCAAAGGATTATTACGTTTTGCTTTTATGACTAAAATGAAGAGAATGTTGTTTTCAACTACGTTTCGCATTCAGGGGTCATCATCAATCAGAATAACTTTGAGCTCATCTTAAGGTAATGAATAACAAGGTAAGAAAAGCAAGATCTATACAACATATTTTGATTTCTCAGTCTCTATAGATTAAACATATATATTAAAAGAATATCATGAAAAGTCATGCGCGAGCAGTTGCTACGTGAAAGGCATGATAACTGTATGTGAGAATAGCAGTAACTCCGTTCGACTCTAAATTGCTTTGATTCAACTTCACACACTTCTAGGAGTCATTTTCGATCATTAGCTGAAACTGCAATATTTAAAGTAGACTAAATGCTTATTTCCTAGGAACGATGGAAAAAAGTTTGATACAACCAATCAACTGTGAGATTATTTGTTACGTAGAATTGTCGGAAGAAACGAGGTAGAAAAAAGAAAACGCTACACTGAAAAAAAGATATCCAGGTGAAGTTCACACTGATAGCATACAAAAGATCCATGCCTGAATCAATTAAAAAGCATTCACAAATATCCTCAGCTTCTCAGAGATGAAGGATAATCATCAAATTCTGTAAAATTAGTTGCATTCAGTGGTCATTTGCCGGGATCTTCTTAAGTGGTATTGGATTACATAATTTTAAAGCAATTAGGGTGAGCTAGATATACAAGCAACAGCAAAAATACTCACCCTACAGCAGCAAGTACAAACTATTAACAATTAGCAGCATACTACAAATGATTGGCAATTGACAGTCTTTAAGGCTTTAAGATGATGCTTGCTGATCAGCAAGCACAACGAGCCAAACTAGCATGAAATTATATCATACGCTAGGAATGCCGTCAGTAAATGAATGTTTCAAAGCAGCTACTACAATCACATGAAATTATGCAAGGGGCAGGAGGTATCTGGCCCTGATATTGGGTCACTAAATGGTAGCTCTACAACAAAGGAAGAAGTAGCCGTGAGGGCAGATTACATTGGAAATTCAAAAATTAGTAGAAAGTCAACAGAAGCTCTTCTGCAACTTCTTGACATAGTGGACACTTATCTGATTGTTGAGTATTCAATGTGGATAGTCAAAGTTTGGTAGGTGTTAATCAGAAACCATTTTTATAATAGAGATGGAGTGCTTGTGTTGTACCCATATTTCCCTGCTATTATTCCCAATCAATTAGGTTGTATGTTTCTCTTCCCGTTTTTGTATTCTTATTCCAATACTTTATCAATATTTGCTTTTGTCCACATTGAATTATATTGGAAATATTAAAGAGTTTATTTATCACCAAAGATGCGGATTGATCCGGTAAGTCGAAATCTGTTAGGTCTATTTAGATTGCCTTGTTTCCACGCTTATCCATGTCCTTATTTAACTTTACTTGTATCATACTAGACACAATTACTTTTTGGTGTCCTTTGACATGATAAAATGATCCGTTTCCTTGAAGGTTTTGTGATATATTCTGTAAAACGTCAGATTCCTTCCATTCCAAATTAACTTGCGATCTTTGCAATGCTTTTAGTTGATGTATAAGGGCTTTGTTGTTGCAATATAATCGCCATGTTATGCTCTGCTGACACATCTGTTGACTAACACTTTGAAGTACTAAACATACACCTAACGCTTCGGCTCTGATAGAGGATATATTTGCCTCTTTAAGTCGTTGTTTCTGTTCTTTTAATATTTCTCGGTTTGAGTCTGTAATTGCCCAAACAATGGCGGCTTCATCTTGATGTACTGAGGCATCCGTTACTACAATGATGTTGTTAGGTGGTTGCATAGTTGTATTACTGTCAGCCTCTGATTGTTGGAATTCCACTTGCTGTTTACGTACGTAAGACTTCGGAAACACTCCTGCAAATGCAACAACGTTTGGAAGGACTTGTTCTGGTAGAGCTGGAATCTGAGTGATTGCTTGGTTCTGAAGACTATTTTTCTCAAAGATGTGATCTTTCTTGGAATACACATATGCTTCATCTCTCTATATAGTATACTTTCAAACTATCCACTCTCCGAGTGATGTTAACGTCTTGACTTTTGTCTCGTTAATATACTTAGAAATTTTTGCCAATAGTGCCAAAGTGTCTTGTTTGGCCTCTTATTTTACACGCCTTCCTGATGTCCGATGGTTCTGAACCTTGCTTCTTTGTGTTGGAGACATTTGGGTTTTATCTTTTTGCTAGGAAGAATATCTTATAACGTAATCACTCAAAGGAGTAATCTGCATTGATTAATGTTGCTGATTGTTTTCTTAGAATATGGTTGCTTATGGACGAGATCCATAATATAAGCATCATTCTGTCGTAACGAAGAATAGTTCCACTTGTCTATTTTGATTTTTATTCTGTACTGATGAATACATTTCCCCATCTCCTCAAACCATACTGATTCTGCAGTAGTTGCCGAGTTGTCCCTGAGTTGGAATGGACAAACACCTCTCCCACCTTTATATCTCCACCATTTATAGGCTAACCATAAGTGGTTTTGAAGCTTTGATCTACTTGAAATGTGATTTGTTGAATTAACCAGATTTTGGGCTCCTTGTAGTATATAGGTGTCTATCATCTCTTGATGCCCCAAAATCCATATGACCTTGACTCACACCCTTTGGTGTGCTTGAGCTAAAGCCAATTCTCCTTAGGATTTGAAGGTTGTGTTGTCTTGATATCTTGATGTAATCATGTTTCGAAGTTGATGATACTTATGATGTGTATTGTGAGCATTGGTCCTTCTGAAGTACTTCAGCTTCTTCAATGTCAGTTACTGTCTTGTGTGTATGATTTCCTGTTTGAACTTGTATTGAGATGTTATCATATATTTTTTTTGGTACCGTCTGTTTCATCTTGCGATACATTTCCGTTCAACTTTCGGTTTTAATCAGGTGTCGCAAATAATTTATTTTCTTGGTATTTCTTGGATTTTGTGCACTCAACTGTTTAATTCCTACTTTCAAAATGTTATGTCCTATTTGGAAACTGTTTGATGTATGTTGCCAAATCTTTGTAAAGATGTGGTGTTTCTTGGCAAGAGTTGCTAGTATGGATTCTTTGGTTCTCATATGTTGTTTCTTAATCTTTGGAGATCCTTATTATATCTAAGTTGTGTTTCCATTGGATAAGGTCATTATGCCACCAGTCTCGATATTTTGGCTTTAATTTCTTTTCTGATTGAAGTCTCAGTGGGACAAACGTTTTATCAACTTCATTAAGTTTCTCGGCGGTGACGCTTTTGAAGACCATGGCTTGAATTTCCTCAAATAATCGACTCTTCTTCATTTGCCGATAAACGTTTTTGATATAAGATGTTACTTTGTGACTATGTGTGGAGGTGAAAAGTCTGGTGTGCTATTCTGAGTTCTCTTCTGTTGCTCTGCCTATCTGAAGCCTTACAGGATAGTGATCTGTTGCTATCATTGTGTCTTTGGTATTTATGTAAGACCTTGTTCTTTGATTAATTAATCCCGGAGTCAGGTTTTTGGATTGGAGTTTGTGTCACTGTAACAATGTCCGCCAATTGATGGATAATGTTCATGTCTTGAAGCACATTGTCTAATGAGGAGTGTTCATAAAATTCCCCCCAATGATAATTTCATACCACAATAGGTGAAATTGGTGGATCTGTGTTCCTAAGTCTCTACAATATTGTTGTTTGATGGAAATATTCATGTTGCGGCCTTGTAGCCACCTGGTCTGCTGTATTGTGACATTGATTGTACCTTTGAGTGACTGATCCTTAACAGGTTGAAACGCAGATAGAACTGTAAGAGGAGGATTGTCTTTAACTTTCAATGTGACGCTTGCCCATCTGCCCATGGGATCTTGAATCTGATTGGATATATGTTGCAGTAGTGGAAATTTGACCGCAATTGCTGCACCTCCTGGTTGATATATATAGGAATCAGGAAAGTGGATTGAGACCATTCACTTTGTATTTGCCTATATGTTTGGTTTGCTTCTTCTCATTCCCTCATAAATTGTCGGTATGAAGTGTTTGTGTTTATTATTTGGGTCATCAAAATGTCAATGTTTCTGTTGTATATCTTTTGAAATAACCGGTTTAACCTATATTTCAAATTCTGCACTTGTAGTCCATTAATATTAATGTCCACCCTTCTTAGTTTGTTGGTACAATTGCTCTGCTTCAACCTTGTGTATTGTTGTCTGAGTTGTTTGATGTGATCTCAATCAATTTCATGTCAGCTTGCCTTTGTTATATCATTTGCCATATCTTTTGCATGTGCTTGATTGTTCTCAATATCTGTTGCAGTTGTATGTGTTGTTGTTGCTTCTTGAATTTGGACTGTGATTTGTTTATCTGTAACTGGTAATGCTGGTATGGCCTTAATACATTGAGTTTGGCGCCATATCTTAGGATTCTTCTTTAATTTTTTGCTTTCTTCTGTTGTACCAGGGGATGTATCTTCCAAGTGACTCACGTCACCATTATTATAGCCTCCTCTTGCTATTGGGTTGTTTCCAACCATCATTTTCAATGGGTCCTATTGCTTTTGCATGATTTGCAATACCAACTGGAGTAACATGTCAATTTTGGTTTTGTTGCGGATTTCATTTCCTGGAGCATTTGCAGCAAATCTTATATTTTCTTTCTTGTTGTTTTAATGATTGCTTGTTGCTGATGAATCCTTTCCTTGGTATTGGACATAGTCACATATGACTCTGGCTTATCTTATGTGTCTTTTGTTGAGCTAGGACCTTGACGCAGTGATTGCTCAGATCTGATGCTGAGGCGTCCAATAAGTGGTTGTGCCTTGTAAGTTGCTTTGATCTAATGTATCAATCCAGAAGGGTAATTGATTCCTGATGTTGTGTCACACTTCAATCAAGTCATCTTTATAAGTGACTATCTTCATTGAGTTTTTCTCGACAAAGTGATGGGCTGCAAGTGTCTTTTTGACTTATTTAGTTTTGCTCTACATAATGAAATAGGCCTCTGTAGAGATATTGTTGCAAGTTGTTTTGATGTTGCGCCACCAGTGCTATCGGATTGATTGTCTTCATCATGAAGGAAACGTACGTGTCTGGATGTTCAGCATTCTATAAGATAATCCTCTCTGCAGCTCTCGCTTCTTTACCTTGAACTTTGACAACATACAAAGGAACTCTGACCAATTTCTGTTTAATGAAAGAACTGACGGATGTGTTCCTCAATCAAAATGTGGGTATCTGTTTTTCATGTTTAAGCTGTGTGCTGAGGAACTCTATGACTAAGGACTTGTGATGGAGAGAACTTGGTGAGGAATCCAATTGCTCTTACATCCCAAACTTCATTGATCCATTCGTGAGCTGTCATTGCTGTACGGTTTGAAATGCTTGGATAACTGTGATATACTTATTTCCCTGCTGGAGGTTTACACACTCATCTTGGAGAAGGTCAAAACTGTTTTTATATCCTTTGTCATTTTGTAATGGCCTTACTGCCGGAGTCTTAAGAGTATCAACCCTCTTGTTCTGAATAATTGCATTTCAGACATTGTTGTGGGTCAATTACTGAAGGATGTTAACTTGATTCTGATGGGAGGGTACTTTCTGTGTAATCTGGTATCAAATCTTAACTAAGAACTGCTTTGGCTGCTTCTGGTCTTTGCGACGTGTGGAGTTTTAATGTTACCTCATCATTGTCAGGTTCAGAAGAGGAACTGGAGGAAGACAAAAGGACTTTGGTTTGAGTGGTCTGTAGCTTTGAGGACTTGAGTAGCTTTCTGGGAGCACAATCTTGGGAATCGGGCTGAATTTTTTTCGAAGTTTTCTGCTGTAGGTTGAGCTCTCTGAAATTCTGTTTCAAAAATTATTTCTGTCCATAAATGACGATGTAGCAAGGAAACTTGGATGAAAGAAGTATTGGCCAACATTGATTTTGCTTTAAATGAAATCAAGGGTAGCTTTGGTAATTATTTTTATTATATAAGCTGTAACCCCTTATCCCTGGATTGTAAATCAAAGCGTTAGACTTAAGCAACCATGGTGACATTGCATATGCATTGTGTTAAATCAAGCCACTAGTTTTATGAAGTACACAATTATGAGTAATTTGAATAGGATAGGGCGGTCCTGACCTAGTCATGTCAAAGCCATAAGGAAAAAGGGCATCCAAGAAAAAATATAAAATTCATATAGTAGATTGCATTAAGCTCATGCTCAAAGAATTTGGAAATTTAGTAAAATCCAAGTGTCCGTGGAATGAAAATCGATTCAGAACAGATATTGCGGATGCCAAATTTTAAAAAAGAAGATTTTCACATCAAGTTGAGGTCTATACTACCATGTGCTATTTAAGAAGAAGGAAATAGGTGCAGTGAATGGTGAATGATGAGTTGGTGGTCTGAAGCATCATGGAAACATGTAAAAGTAGGATGCAAGCTCACTTAATATGGGTGGTGCAGATATGTGCCATAAACTCTAATGACAACCAAGATGTTGAAACTGTTCAAATGAAGAATTAGTATGAAAATGGAATGAGCAGTGCCAAAATTAATTTTGAAATTGGACTATTCCATGTAGTGTCAATTCCTACCCCAGAGGAATGGAAAACCAGGTTTCTCTGAAAAAGTAAAAGGCTCAAATCTTTTGGAACTCTCCAGGTACCTTTGCTTTTATGGACACAATTTACATCCTAACTTAATGTGTAGGATTTCAATGCTCATATACAATATTCTAGTGGCAAAAATAGTGATCAATGGTAAACCAAATACCAGCAAATAGCTTGTGGATGACATAAAATGATGCACAGATGTGGCAACAACTGTGCTTTGAGAAACTCAGTGAGGACTGCAAATGTGAAGCACCGCAAACAGTTAAGTGCAAAAGGATTCAATAATACCTTAGCATGGCATTGGACTTTACCAGCGGTACGTACTTTAGAGTAATCATGGTAAAAACGAATTTCTCCTTTGTGATGGGAAATAATTTTACTGTTACAAATCCAGTCAGTAAATCTTTTGATTTGAACAACATGACACTTCTTCGTGACATCCTTCGCGATGAGTCTATGTCGCCTCTTTCCAATAACGTTTATGCAGTTTTGATGACATTGGTTTATGTGAAACTGGGAATGGAAACTGCATATTGGGTTCGCTGGCGATCGGGCAAAAGAAGGGCATCGCGCACTTTAGTACACCTCTGCCTTTCCAGCGTAATTGTGTTTTGGCCTCTTTACGATCGAAGTGATTGGTCCTGGAGACTCAATGTGATCGTTCCCTTGTCTGTTGCATGTCGATTTTTTTACAAGGTGAGAAATGATGAATTAATGCCCTTTACAAATATTGAAGAAATGTTCAGTATGCTGACGATTTCAAATAGGGAATGATATATAAAGCATCGGAAGATTTAGATGTGAATGCATTCAGTAGACATGGCTCTCCAAGTGAGTTGATACTGGGCCCTCTCCAACTTAATCTTTTACTTGTCTATTTGGGTTTACAACATTTTATGGAAATGGATTCTGCAATAACTTTGGCTGCAGTCGGAATAGGAGATACAATAGCACCATGGGTAGGGGCCCATTTTGGCCGGCATATATATCGTATGCCTTTAGGCTCACTAAAAACTATGGAAGGAAGTATATGTGGGGTTTTCATGGGAACCATACTTGGTTCCTACCTGATCATTTGGTTTTTAGATTTACACGTGTTACCTTTACGGATTCTCATAAGTTATGCTACGGTCGCCGCTTTCGCTGAAGCATCAGCTCCCAGCAGTGTAGACAACATTGTTGTATCAGTGACACTATTGCTCTCTATGAAACGAATAGAAGAACTTTTACCTAGGTAATAATTCCCTATCTGAATGGCCGGTGTAATGACTAATCTTCAATCGCATCTAAATTGTTTAATCGTTAGAAAGCTGTCATCTTAAAGAATGAAGAATTTCAGATCATTTCTCTTAGAGATTTTCACCAATTCCAACCTCACAAATTTCAGCTAGTCAAGAAAATCAAAACATATCCGATGGATGCATGCATTTTCTACTAAATGCATAAACTCGTATTTTGTCCACGGTCCCGGTAGTTATTTCATTGCTAATTTTTCCAATATTTACTCACTTGCCAAAATTAAAAATTGATGTTAAGTAAATTTGAGAAAAATATCTGTCAAATCTTTATATGAAACCTGTCTGTATAAAAATCATTTGAAAACATAACATGTGATTCGATCGTTCTGGACCCAACTGTATGAACACCGTAAAACAATTTCATTAAGTCGGGGATATTTCGTGGAGTACATCTGGATTAAAGTATACAATCATGAATAGTTCTTTCGTCGGTTGGAGTAAAGGCGGGGAGGGGATTTGAAGACTTTTTTCAACTCGTTTCTGTTCTATATGAGACCTCAGCACTGTATTCAATAACATTCCAAATTTATCTCCATTGTGGAAACGTGAAATCAACCACACTCTTACTCCCATCTTAGTCTTCATTCTCGACTGAGAAAGGCTTTATAAAGGATCTGGTAATTACGAGGGAAACTGCAGAATAATTAATCTGGGATAAGAAAGAATGGTTGAGGCCCGCCCTCCCCCTAATTTCTGCAGCGGTCCCATGCCATACGATTGTGGTTCTGCACGGAGACCTTCCAAACCTGAAGGGTACTTTCCAAATTTTGTCAATAATCTGGTATCTCCTTTTATGAGATGCTGGCAGCCTCCAATAAATACATGCGTTTCACCTGAGAGATCAAGAAATGCTTCTGTGCCGATAGTCTCGCCGCAACATTCAAAACCTCAAGAAACAACTGACATACGGGAACCTCATTCGAATGATGTTCTGTGTGGGCGTGGTGGATCCTCAAATCGTCATATTGGAAATTTAAATTTTCGTTGTTTGGTGTCGGCCAATAAGGATATGTACGTGACTTTAACAAAGAAGCAAAAGATGACTGTGGCAAGGAAAATTGTTGATCTAGTTCACAGTCAGATTCCACCTGGACGGTTTTTGCAAAAGGATCCCGTTACTGGCTTGTGGTTTGATATAGGCTTACCACGAAGTCTGGAAAAAACTTCTCAGGCTTTACGTGAGAAAACAGGGAATGCCTTGGAGTCACCAGCCAGCCCTGGCGGTAGCTGTATCACTGAGGTAACTGCTGCAACAGAAGAATCTTTATTCGATCACATGAGTGAAGCGAATGCTACAAGCTGCAAATCACCTGCAAGCCATGATGAGTCTGTCAAGGCTGAAAATGCACTTTCGGCCTCGAGTCCAAGTGCGAAGGGAAATAGTGCAGAGGTTCCTGAAATCTCAATTCCTGATAATTTAGTGCATCAGTTTCGCCCGGATAAAGAGAAAGAAAAACACCAAACTGCCCCGCCAGAATTACCTCTTCATCGACCAAGACAAAACGATTACTATGCACCACAGTATCCTCCGCCTCACTCATTTCCCCACCATGGTCCTCCTCCTTCGCAACCGTACATGCATCATTATCACCCTCCTCCTCCGCCTCCACCACCACCACCACCACCGGAGTATCGCAGTCATGATTACTACAGACACGCCAGACCACGATTTCCCTATCCGGTATCAAACCCCATTGGCCCTCGACATCCTCCCAGACACTACCCGAGTCCTGTGTATGCTTCATCCGATCACATACCTCCTTCCCCTGATCGTTATGACTACAGCTACCACGATCCACGCCATCCTGTTCAACATCAATCGTACTATGATCAATCTCGATCCCCATATGAGGCACGAAACTATGTTGAGCGTCGACACTCAAAGCCTGGCGAAAAAGAGCCCTCACAAGAGATATGCCAATCGGGATGCGATACACCCGATCGCACAGTAAGCCATAATGAGATAAAGAATCGCCAGTTCAAGTCCAAGGAGCTTTCTCATAACCAGATAACTCCAGTAGAGACGATTAAGGTATCAGACAAAGCAAAGGAAATTGAAAATCCTAAAAAAGTTGAAGCATTATCCCTTCCAGAACTCAAGGCAAGTGGAACGTCTGGTCGACAAACATCGGAAGTATCTCCTGGGCGTGCGCAAGTATCCAAGAAACGTCGTACGTATCCAGACGAGCTATTATTAACACAAGACCTTACTAGACAACTTAGTCTTGAAGAAGGTCAGAAGGATATAGCTTCTCCTTCTGCTGTATTGCAAAGCCGATCACGAAGAGGGACAGCGAATGCAGTAGCTTCCACTCCAACCAGAAATGGTTCAGAGGAATGGTCGAATTGCGTAGATCGAGGAGGCGCTTTAGCAGGATTGGCTGCGTTATCAAGTGCAGCACTTCTTCAACTTGTAGCAGAACAAAAGAAATAATTATTACCATGCAACATGATGCAACACAATCATTTCCTTTGATTGAAAGTATCCTTTCAACCTGGTAAATCCTTTGTAAAATAAGCAATCCAGTTTAGGTTGAAGCGAGATAATCGCAACGCCGTATTCCAATCTCACAGTAGGACTTACAAGTAAGCAATGGTAAAAAGAACAAATTTAAATTACAATTATAGATAAAGCCCCATTCAAAACTTGATTTAAATAAATAAACTAGAAAAAATTCACGAAAGC
>CAAAJI010000030.1:223895-247526 GCA_900642245.1 Fragilaria radians
AACAAGCTCTACTTCATCCTCCCTATGCTATAATTGAGCAGAGATCAACTCAACTTTTCCTGGTTTCACCAGCCTCCCAACGGATACAAGAAGTACTGCTATTTTGTTTAGGTTGCTCAAGTCCGGAATTGAGAAATGTTGCTAGTACAGTATTGGCAACGACTTCTGTGGGCGAAGTTCAACCGTCTTTAAACCTAAATTCTTCGCCTCAAATTCTCTCGTATTTAGTTGAACCTCTAAAGGACCCAAGTCATGCATCAGCTGAGCGATTTGAAGGCTCCATGTCGACAATTCGCAAAATGATGGAGGACGGTCCAAACACGTTCTCTATCACTCAGCTTGATAATGTGATACAAACACTATTGGCGCTCTTGGTGGATCACAAAATGAATAATGCAGTAACTTCGGCTGCATTACAAGCAATTGTTTCGTGCTTGACAGCAAATTTATTTCCATCCGCACTCGTTGCTCGCTTTGAAGATTACTTGTCAGCTCTTAGTCGATTAGCCGTTGAATCTGATCCAGAAATAAGAAAATGGGTATGTCGATCAATTGTCACATTGTAAGTAGCGACACTTTATTTTCTTTTGCAATCATTAGCCACTTTATAGCTCAAAGTTGATTCAACCCTCGAGATTATCGCTCCGAACGGAATATTTGCAACCTCATATGCCAGCGATTTGTCAATTTATGCTCACCTGCACAGCAGACAAGACTAATCCAGATGTCGCATTAGAGGCCTGTGAGTTTTGGCTAACTTTTGCTTCATTGGATGAAGATGTCTGCAATCCTGCTATGTTAGAGACAGTTGAACTATTATTGCCACACTTGATTCCCATTTTGTTGCTCGGAATGGTGTACCTTCCTGATCAGCAAGAAGAGTTAGTTTACCGCAACTTCGTAGAGCATCAAGCTGCATCATCATCAGAAGCGATCAGTCACAAACCTGTGTTTCATAAAGTAAAGTCCAAAGGTCAAAAGACCGATAATTATGATGACGACGATGATGAAGATGATGACTTTGACGATGATGAGGGAAATTCTTGGACATTAAGAAAGTGCTCGGCTGCTAGCCTAGATTGCCTGTCAAATCTTTACGGTGGTGAGGATATTCTTCCAGCCCTCTTACCAGGATTGCAGGAAGGGTTTTCAAGTTCCGATCCTTGGGTTCAAGAGGCTTCCATTTTGGCGTTGGGCGCCATAGCAGAAGGTTGTGGCGAAGCCATGGGTACGCAGCATATGCCACAACTATATCCCTATTTGATGGAACTGCTTCAATCTCCAGAAGGTCCTGGTATGTTACCACAGGTAAAATGTATCGCAGCATGGACGATGGGAAGATATTCGTCTTGGGCAGTCAATCAAGTTCAATCGGGTGCCCAACACGATCTGTTGGCACAAATAACAGAAACTTTATTAGTTCGTATGGGAGATAAAAATGAAAAGACTCAAGTTTCTTGTTGTTCTGCTCTTGGTGTCATGATTGAACACGCTGGTGATTTGATGATCCCGTATCTAGAGCCAACTTTACAAGAACTGACTAACGCCTTAAAAAGATACGATGGTCGGGCTCTTTTGAATCTATTTGATGTTTTTGGAATCATGGCGGATTCTGTGGGTCCAGCGATAGGTGAAGGGAGATTACCGGCGATTTACATTCCTTCACTCTTGCAAATGTGGGATTTTTTGGCTAACCAGGATCCCAGTGACAGACGGATCATTCCCCTCTTGGAATGCTTAGCTAGTATTACTATGAATTGTGGCAATAATTATCAACCTTATGCGTTGGAAACTTTCGACAACGCAATGGCAATGATAGAGTCTATTTCTCTGGACTTATCAACAACAGGTGAATCAATTGAGAACGACGAGGATGCGGATCCGATAGTTTGTGCTGCAGATATCTTAGATGGATTAGTGGAAGGTTTGGGGTCTAATTTTTCAAACTTGGTTGCAAGTAGCAGTCGTTACGGTGGCGTATTTTCCAATGTCATACTGGGACTGACTCAACATGAAGTGCCTGGAGTGCGCATGAGTGCATTCGCAATTGTCGGAGATCTGGCACGAAGAGCACCTACTGTATTGGAAGCAGGATTGCATGAGTTCTTAAAAGCTTCGACTTTAAATCTAGATACAGTACATCCTTCTGTATGTAACAATGCCGTTTGGGCCATTGGCGAAATATGTGTGCGATGCCAAGGCAATTCAGCACCACTTGTACCTATAGCACCTACTTTGGTTCAACACTTGATTGGACTTCTCATGGGAAACGGTGTATCTGCTGGAGGTGTTGGAATTGTCGGTCTACCGGAAAATGCCGCAACAACTATGGGACGTCTGGCGAAAGTAGACCCATCTTTTGTTGCTTCGGACTTACCACGCTTTCTCACTGGATGGTGTGATGCCATGGCCCGAATTAGAGATGTAGGTGAGCGTCGAGATGCTTTTCAGGGTTTCATAAACGCTGTGTACGCGAATCCAAGTGCTATCAGTGTTGCATCCCAAAATCAGCCGGTAGATTCTATTTCTTCAGTTCTTTTTGCTGTAGTATCTTGGCATATGCCTGAGGATTTGCAAGGAATAGGAATTAGCAGTGTGCAATTCCTGCCATTTCCGTCAGCAGAAGCTGAACTGGGTGAATCACTTCGAAAGCTGCTGCAGGATATAAAGCAATCTTTGGGAGAGGATACGTGGAGGAATGTAGAAACCAAAGTTCCTGTAAATGTCAGGCAATTATTGCGCATGGTATATCATGTCTAAGAGTAGCTATAATTGAATAATAGTGAAGTTTATATTGCCAAACTCTTGTCAAAATATAGAGATAAAATGGTATCATCTGTAGCATGATCTGATTCTTCGGTTAATAATAATACGTACTACATCGCTTTTTTCTTCAAATTTCGGAGAAGCTACAAAGCTTCAAATATATCTTACTTACCTGAACATCCAACTTAACCGCAAAGAGCAAGCTGAAGATTGCTAGAATGCAAAGAAAAGGAACATTGGTGCTGACTTACGATTGCTAGATTTGTGATTCACGACTCAAATCACATTCTATTCAGTCACCGATTTCAAGTTTCAAAATATTGTAAAAAAGAGAAATATGGCATGGAAATCTTGATGCCATACATGCTAAACAAAGAAAGAATGCTGATGGACATCAATCTAGCACAAAAGGAACGCTTTCTTCCAACGAAATTAAACTCTCTATCCCTGGCAACAATTCATCGGCATAAATGTTTGTCACCACACCTCTCATTTGCGCGTCCTTTTAAAACAATAAAATCTGGAATTCCTAAATTCATTCAAAATCCGCATTTGTTTGACCAGCTTCCATACAGGGCAATGAGACAAAAAGATTTCGTATTCGGATTTGCATTCCAGATTTCAAAGGTTTTGGTTTCTCACGCTAGTCACTAAATTTCCATTCCAAGTGATGAATCAGGGAGTATCATGTATCTTACCTCTTTGAAGGGTACTTATTTTGAAACATGCTTCTCTCTTAGTTCAAAGTCATTTCTGTGCGTCAACTTCGCTTCTCAATTTAGATTATGCTTTGCTGTACAATGCTTTGCCATTTTCAGTCGAGAAATCATATTTTACAAGGTTTTCAACATAACTTTTAAAAACAGAAAATGCAATTTGATAATTCCACATTCTACTCAGGAGGCTGTCAATAACCCAGAGCTGCCTGCGCTCAAAGTCCAAAAGTCATGGAGATTGATAAAACATTTGAGTGATTTCAGAAAACGTCATATTGGGAGATATAGAATGACCTAACGATCTGTGTGAATTGTATATACAGACTTTCTTGGTTTGTACTTTCTGGTGCATTATCCTATCCTGATGAACATCTAGATCAGTCATTGCACGCTTTCCTCTCAAACGTAACCCCCATCCCAATGTGTCGTGTGTTGGAGGTAAGTTTACCAAAAGGACTCTAAAATGTCATTCCATGTAAGAACATCTTTGGGCATATTAGAAGAGAATTCCTGGGCATTGTTAGTTGATGTATTATGATGTGTGCTTACTGCATTGATATAAACAGTACACACGCTTTTTGTACGCTGCTATCTGGGGTTCCGTAACGTGCTCCAAGTGCTTTCTTTTAGCTCATACCTACATACGACGTGAGCCCTTGAGAAGGATGATGTGGTCATTGATGACGAGAGTACCTTCAAGATTTCCCAAGCAATTGGACCAAGATGAGATTATTGTGATCTTGGATCAAGCTAAAGCTCCAGTATGGTTTGATACAATGGCTGCTGCAAATAATGATATTTTTTAAATGTTTTATGAAGAATCCGTTTCCTGCAGCAAGAGATTAGAAAATTTGAAGAAAATAAGGAAGACCAATGAAATGGCATCCTCACCTGTCAATAATAAGAAAATTGTTTGCAGTAGTGTTGGTAAGCCTAAGACTTACAGCTTTTAGTGTCATTATTGTGAGAAAAACAATCACAATACTGCAGATTGTAGCGCAAATTTTACTAAAACGAAAGTACAGAAAAAGGTATGCTTTGAAGCCAAATCTCTTCCAGAAATACAGTCTTTGGCGTTTCTCTTTGAAGAAATCAATGCGCTTAAAAGGCAGTTGAAACGTAAAGCTTGCAAAGAGTAAGAAGAGGAAAGTTGAATCCCTTCACTTTACAGAAATCGTTTACCACTACTATTCATGAGGATGAGGAATGCTTTGCTACTTTCCCAAACAATAGTATTTCTAGCATTCCTAAGCCAGTAACAAAGTCATCTGTCACTTCAGAATTAGTAGTAAGCCTATGGTTAATCAGGAGGAATGCATAATCAGAGCACTGACAGATACTGGTGCAAAGAGCAGAATTATCTTGGGGACATTTACTCTCCACAGAACATATCAGAAAGGATGAAAGTAATGAAACCACTTTGAGGAGAGTGGATGGACACTTCACCAATAGCAAAAAGACTAGTAATATCTTTTATTTCCAGAATTCAACCTAAGAAAACAGATTTCTTGGATGTCCCATGTGGATGACCGTCCTAAGTCATTCAATCACATAGGACATTATCATTGGAAGAAATCTCCTAGAAGAACTGGGAATGATCATTAACTTCAATGAAAATACTGTTTCCTGGGGTACAGACACTATTCCCGTGAGAGAGAAGGTTATCTAGCAACCCTAAAGTTCATCACAGTGGTTTATTGAACGGCAAACAAGCCTGAAACCTTAATACTTGAGTACGCATAATTTACCAATATTTTTGATTTAGAATATAAGCCTGCAGTACTACAGGATATCATTGATACCTGTGACAACCTCAATTAAAAGGAAAAACACCAACTATTACAGTGTCTCCAAAACGGTGAACATCTATTTGACGGAACATTAGGAGAATTCAACGTGAAGCTGATGAGTCTTAAGTTGATGAATGCAAACCTGTACAGGAATTACGCCAGGAACCTGCAAGATTGGTAGAAATAGGAGTTAAAAAAGAAGATCATACAAGCATCACTCACATTTGCTATTGCAAAGGAAAACGGAGCAATATGAGTTGTCTCTGATTTTAGAAAACTCAACGTCTTATTAAAAGGTCACCCATTTCCAATACCCAAAATTGGGACTTGATCTCCCCGGCTCTTTATTCAAAAGCTCTAACCCCTAACCCCAACCCTTAACCCTTACCGCAGTACAAACTTGCACTGAAAAGACCATCAGGAACACCATGATGTGACCCTGGTCTCACACAAGATGTTGACTGTTTATGTTCCACTTGTAAAGTTTGTCAATTGACCAAAAGGAGCGCAAAAAATGCCTCCCAAAGCAGCAGAATCTGACCCCTGGCTCATGGCTTGGTAAGCCCTTGTACTACAAGGACACCATCCAAAACACACTTTGTTTGCTCTGGCTATAATAGATCCAGCCACAGGATGGCTTGAGATTGTCAAAGCCAATAATAAGCTGGCCACTACGATCCAGGATTTGTTTCATAACACCTGGTTGGCACAACACCCTTGGCCTCAGTTTGATGTCTCTTTAAAAAGGATATTGAGATGAATAACTCATTATCTCAAATCCCAATAAGTACGCCGGAAAACGAGTGACTTGAGCCCGATTGTGAAGGGTAATGTGGTCATTGATGAATAGAATCACTTCAAGATCAAATTTAGAAAAAATATAAAATAGATTATAAATTCACTTTTTACAACTCAGCATAGAGCAGTAGCTTTACCATTCAGTGCATGTAGCAGTACACTTAAAATCATAGTGCAGACTGTTTTCAGGACCCGGACCCTTGCCATAAATATAGTGGTTTGTGACAAGATTCTTGTTGTGATCCTGCTATAGTTACTGAGTAGTTCATGTGTTGTAGCAGGTGGTAATGAAGCTTAAGCATGCTTGTTTGAGCACCATAAGATTCATTCACAATTGGTACAAGATGTGGAAGGATCCAATCGCAGCATACTTTAGCGTTGTAGTTAATCTGGCCGTATGGTTTCCTTGCATGTCTTGCCATATTGATCTGCAAAATTTCCAACAGAACAGGTATCTGAGGATTTCTGCCTTGGAAACTTCCAAATGGACTCATACTTAGGGAGTTACCTCCCTTTCTGCCTTCCACTTTATTGCCAGAACGGCATTCAGGCCACATTCGCAAAAGGGGTGTTTCTGAATCTAGCAACATGTATACATCCTGGTTTCTTAGATATGCAAATGTTGTTACGAAATTGCCATCTTGGAATGCTTTCCCCCTTCTTTATCACAAGGTTTATTAATCTCAGATGTAGATCAAAATTTTCTTGTTGCATATGTTACATTTCAGGGTTAGGTGCTAATGATAAGCTACTCCAGACAAGGAGGTGAAGGTAGACTTTCTCCAGAATTTCAACTTGTCTCTTCATTCCTCCAGGTTTACTTCTCCATTGTTGAGTTTGATTTCCGGCTTATATAATGTTTCTTATATTACACTCAGGAGTATCAATATCAATAGCTGCATGGTTTCATTGCTCTCAATTGGTGATGGTACTGAATTCTGGATTTGTCATTAGGCATCTGGGGCTTGAGAAAAGCGCTGAATGTTGTGGTCTCAAATTGTTTCTGCTATGTTATCCGGGTTATGTATGAATTTGAAAACTTTCTCTACTGGTGCCACAACTTGGGGAGACTGAATCAATTTGAGCTTACTATACATCCACGTTTTGTGGAAATTCCTGAATTTTTTATTCTATCCATTTTTCTTTTGACTTCTTGATGACTATGAGTAAAAGAGTTCCTCCTGTTGCTTTTTTTACCTTTTTTCAATGAATTTGTTTGATCTCTTAACAATACTTCCACGTTTTGGCTCTTAAGTTGAATTTCTCTCCTTAAACGTCTACTCTTTATTTTTTTTAAATTGGATCATGGATGACGTGTTCAGTGTTGAAAGCTGCTTTCACTTGGCCTTCTAGCTATAAAAAAAGTACCTTCAGAAACAAAGGGAAGCAAAAAAGAGCAGATAGCTTCATTTTTGCTGCTAACATAGTTGACAGCTAAATTTCATCAAAATGAGAGAAGGGGAAAGGAACAAAGTCACCTGGAGGGATGTTTGCTTTTATATAGCTGTCATTATAGCACTTACATGTGCTGATTTAACTTCTAAGCTCTAGGGAAGGTCCCGAGTCCTCGAAGAGGAAGATTTTGAAGGCAAAATTTGGAGTTTTGGTGTTGTGTTTGTGTGTATCTCTTCTAACTACCTTAGTTTGTTACATAGACCTATTGTCAGATATGCGGCAGGTGTAAATCACCAGAACACCAACAATGCAATACATTATTCCGTTTAAAAATGTAAAAAATGTAAAGAATGGAGTAATTAAGAACTTCACCTCCAAATCAACAAATTCCTTCTTGTTCTCCAGCAGTTGTATATGGACCGGTATAATTTGGAGAAATAGGGTGGTATGATCTAAACGTAGAAGCAGGTACCAGAAATTTACAAATATTTATCCATAGACTCAACAAACAATTTGGGGAAACTTACTCAGGAAATGATTACCAACTTGTATTGAGGAATTGGATTCTTGCCCTTTGATTCCCAAGTGACAAAGGTAGCCCATGATGAAACTATTTGGCTCAAAAAGGTATACATCTTCATTTATGATCACAGCATGAGATTAAACTGCAAAGGGAAATGTGAACCGCAAATTAGAAATTGCGACGTGTATATTATGGCACAAGCCTAAACGTTAGGTTTTTAAGATGCCGATATCAAACATGTAAATAATTTTCGCATATATTTAGATGTGATTACACTGGCCGAGATCACAGATTAGGATGGAACTGTCCAATCAAATGCGAACCGCAAATAAGAAAATGAGACGTTTGCATTATGGAACGAGCCTAAAACTTAGGATTTTCAGATGCCAATATCAAATATGAAAATTACTGTCGCTTATACTTAGATGTGACTATACTGGCCGGCATCACAGGTGAGGGTGGATCTAACATAGTTAACGCTTGGATCAGATTAAAAACCAGAAAACTTTACAGAGGAATAAAGTCTGTTTGCAATCAAGCGCTTCTTGTACCACCATCCTGCTCTACAGAAAAGGTCATACAATAATTTACTATCTCAATTCATAGAAGAGTCCAAAAACAGCTGAGTGATTGTATAGCTGACTCTAAACAATCAGATCTAGATTTGAGTAGAGGACAGAATCTGCACCAACTTCAAAAACCGCCTGAACGAATAGCCCATCATGAGCAAGAGAATTGACAAACCAAATAACAAAGTATCCACAACCTCTACTAGCCTTAAAGAAAAGAACGGCCACAAGTCCAATTCAGATTACCCTCCCATCCCTTATCAAAGAAATACACTTTGCTGACATCAATAGGCAAGCCTTCCATCAACGGATACTTTGAAGGCACTACGGAGTAACAAGAGCGCCTTCCTGTCAAATACGATGGTGAATAGATGGGACATGCCATGGAAGATCATAGAGTGACGAAGAGAGCTGTTCTTTTCGGAAACGCTATGTGAAATTATTGACAAGGATGGTAATGACACTCATTTCTCCGAAGGATTGGAGCCTTGAAATTGACATTTTCTGCACTTTTTCTATAGTCTTGAAACGGTACCGGCACAACATTAAATTCAAAATCTATCTGTGTGAATTAACTCTTGAAGAGATCAAGCATACTACTACGCTGGGGAAACTGCCACGGCTGACACTTCGCAAAAACGTTCATTACTCTCAGTAATGTCTCCAAACGATTCCCCGTAGTTTCCTGAGTTCGGGGATACTTTTCTTTTTGAAATTGAGTAAATATAAGCCAAAGTTTATTGATCTGCATTAAAGCGGTTTTCATTTGAGTTTTTAGGCTGGAAATCTTGCTTTTTACTTTGGACTCAGTAGGATATGAAGCAGCAGAGGCTTCTGTAGGAGGATGAAGTTACTGGAATTGCTTCCAGGCAGCTGCTGGAGCAATATCAGGGCATTCCTCAAAAATTTCTACAACAGAGGACAAGTATGGCTGGGAAATCCCTCTATTTGAGACTAAAACGGTATCCTTCCCTCGCTTCTGCTTTGTGGCCTAACCCCTAAGCCCTCTGTCTTCCACCTTTCAATACTATCATCAAAATCTTCATCTGAACTTGAATTCTCTTTATATAAACCGCGCATTCGCCTTTTCCTGCTTTTTCTACGAATCAGTCCACAATTGCATCCACAGTTATTCCATTCTTCGCAACGAAAACAAAACCCTTTCTTGCATGAGCACGACGGTGCCATTTGTGGTTGTGCGGAGGTGGTGACTACGAAAAGACCGCGGATTTGGGCTATTTTTATCAAATTCAAATCAAGGAAAAATTTTCGTACAAAATTTAAATGTTTGTGAATAAAATTTACTTGTATGTTTCCACAAAAAATGGGTTGGTTGAGTGGTAGGGACGCTGTTAAGAATCTATTTGACGCGTTGGTATGTACAGAGTTCTTCTGACTTTAGTAACCTCATAACTATCGTAACATTTAGTGATTTAGTAACCTCTACGCCAGACCAAGATTTTGTCCCATACTGTTGGGGCTTAAAAAAGACATTACTGATAAAAACTACGTTAATGCCATACACCATTGAAACTAAGAGTGCATCCAATTTGGATGACCAAACTTTATCTCACATATGGTCATGTACATAAAGATAAAGACTTACCGAATCTTGTTCATCTCTGTAGGCATAGAATACTGTTTGAAAATCGGTCCCCAGACATGAATCCCTCACTCATTGAAGTACCCTTTTATACGTATACTTACACAGGGCTGCAAGATCACCAACATTAAAAATGTTTTCTAGCAACATACCATGAACCCATTAAACATGCAATTGCCGTCCCCTATAACATGAATGGGGTCAAAGTATGGCCATTCTCCATTGGCTTCAAGTTTTACGCAACGACTTTGAAAGATGCCCATTGATCCATTGTAATGTGTTGAAGAGGCGGGAAATGGCTGGGTTTTGTTGGATGAATATACTGGTTATTGTATACGGTATACAATTCATTTGTTTAATTGTTTACTGTTGCCTATTGTATAGTATACAAAGGTTTATATAAATCAGTTTAGTAACAATTTCACTTCAGCAACCTATATATAAAGTAGCGAATAAGGTTACTAAAGTCAGGAAGAACTCTGTATCCAGTTTTGCTTTATGCCATCTTTGAAATTCAACATCCTTCATTTTAGGAGATACTCCATATGACCTTCAAGCTCGCTTTGTCTCGGTGTAACTATGTGAAAATGATTAATAATCAAAGCTGTACTAAAGTGTTCGTAGAAAGGATTTTACCGATTAAAAAAATTGTGTTGTAAAAACCCGAAACGACGTTCGGGATCTGTGGTGCAGCTAAAAACTGTTTTATGCCAGTTCGGATTTCTACCCAGGAAGAAGAGCTTTAAATCATCCGGAGAAATTGAATACTTCAGCTGCACTCCTTTCTCGGAGGATTGAAAAAAGTGTGCTAAGGATTGACACAATTGTCGCACAAAGAAAACTATTTCGAGCCTGTATTGAAAGTGAATTACATTCTTGAATAAATGACGAAAGATTACAGATTTTTTGAGTCGAAAAGTATTGACAAAGATGTTCATCGCAATGCAATCTTATTCAAAAACATGAAAGTGCATAGTCATGATGATAATCGTTGTTATATGCAAGTTCTGCGTGTTAGAGGATTCATCCTTCGGGAAATGTAAGTGATTGTCTCCCCTAGACGGATAAAGGAAATGAAATATTCCTAAATTCGCTCTCTTTTTGTAGAGAAAAAAAGTTATATCAAGTCCACCAAAGCAATGACTCTCCACCTCCATTCATTTACAAATTAGCAATTGCTTTGGAGATTCGTTTGTTCCGGACTGCTCCATCGGTACGTGAATACGCTGATGTCTCGACGCTAAAATTGAGAATTTGGTTTTTGGTACTTAATTCAATGAAGCGCCGATGGAATAAAACTCAAGGACCTAAAAGAGGCGAATTGCTTAAAGAAGCATTAGGACATGAAAGATATACTACAGCTAGTCGAGTAATGCAAGAGGTGAAAGAGTTGAAGTATAAAACGTTAGCAAGAAAATGCTTCTTCAAATATAAAATTGGAAGCTCTAGTGGACAACAATCAATTCCTTATCCGGCACAATTACTTTTCTTTCAAACGTCCCTGGTAAAATCATATGAGACGGCATCGTTAGATTGTGTTACCAGCTTAGACTGGAATAGCATGATTGAACAAGCCCAACAAAACATCGAGAGTTACAACGAATGGGAGCTAGAGAATAATTTCAAGTGATGAGGCTATCATTGCCAATCACATAGTTAAGTATGAATTATTTTTATGATGACAAAATCAGGGTAGAACTTCTAATATCCTTGTAATTTTCCTGTTTTCATTTTCCATTATATTCAGATTTTTTGCCTTTGTCAATGTCATTTTGTTTCTATGCAATGTGAAAAAATGTCTCCTATGGTTGAATTCATTGATTTTGCAACGATGAGTGCAATTCCACTTAAAGGAAATGTAACTCTAGCTCACCAACTAAATAAGATGCAGAATAAGTAAAAAGTTAACATTTTGCAAAAGTCAGAAATCATTGCAGATGACTTGTACTTTGAATGAATTCATACATTCACATTGCAATATGAATCAATCTCCTGAAATTCTACGTTCAAATATATTTGACTTGATCTGATGCTTGAAACAATATTTACGTTTGATTTGTGAACCAGTGACCAAAAAATAGCACCTTATAATTATGATATCTAATGAATGAAGAAGATACATGTCAAAACTAGAAAAAAACGGGACTGGACAGCAGTTTCACTAGCAAAGAAAATCTGAAAATGTAAATTTTGATAGATGCTTACACCCACTCAAAAAACAAATGACAACAAATCACGGAATGATCTTATGAACAAAGGAAATATCCAATTGCAGAATTTCCCAATAATTCATAATTTAGCGCAAAGAGAGTGAATGAAAAACTACTCTTGTGTGATGAACTCTGCTTTTCGTTCCAGAAAGGTAACAGGGGAGCAGTCTCGAATATCGATTGCATTAGAGATGTTAGCTTTCAAGTTATCTTCTCCTGAGAAGGCTGATTCAGATGTAGAGTCAGAATAAGTCTTTGTAGATCCTGCAGACATTGACAGGATGAAAGTCCAGCATAAACCACAGACAGAGAGGAAAGGAATTTGCAATTCATGAGGAATAAAGGCGAATTGAACAAATTGAACTGGAATCCAAAAAAGGAGATTTCTCTTCATGAGAGGAAAGAAATTTTCGCTTGCTCGAAGAATCGTTTGCTCCATTGTTAGTCCTTGAACATAGCCTGTTAATGAAAAGAAAATCGGATAGTAAATGAAGGGCACGATTCCAAGCTGACTTGCAAGTGTTTGTTCGAGAGGGGCTAGGTATTTTGCATAATTCAGTATAGAATGAAGACCAATCGCTCCTATTAGTGAGGTAGACAATTCGCCATGGAGATGCATTTCCAATATTGGAAATGCCATATGCTGTAAGGCACGATATGCCATGTCAAAGGTTGCAAAGGACGCGGCACGACGAAAATCGTACATCTCCTCATCATTGGTCGATTGGGCAACGGCATCACCACAAGTAGCCAGAATACCTCCTGTTAGCATTTTGGTACTCAAGGGATGGCTCTGAAGAATATGTGTGTAACTCTGAAGAATGCCGATTGTATTGTGTGATCCAGCATAATTGGAGTCAAAGAAAGGTAAAGAATGAGTAGCTCTGGCTAATTCAGTTGAGATGGAAAATCCATTGGAGGTGAGGAGCAAGTGCGTCAAAAAGAACGAGATAAAATTTAATCTAGATATCATGCTTTCTCTCAATTTTAGGTTGGATTGCTTCACCGACCCACAACTGTCAACGCTGCAATTACATTTCGACAAATAAACATCAACTACTGTGACGTGAGTGTTCCATGCCTCAATTTAAAAGCCCTAATCATAATCATCGTTGGGTAACCTACTGCATGAAAGTTTACCGGATACGCCAGCAGGCCTGTTTATTTTCGGGGATTCGGATTATTTTCGGGGATTCGGGTTATTTTCGGTGGACCCCCCGAAACCATTGGTTGTGATTCCACCGAAAATAAGGCATAACATTTTGCTCGTGATGCCATTGAATTCTGCTTGCAAAAGCTTTCAGACCTCATGGATTGACAAGTTTGGAGTGAAAATTGCATCTAGAGACTGTACAACGAACGAAGTGGTATCTGTGAAGTGTTTATTTTGTGAAAAATACGGGAAGGAAGAGGAGGACGATGGCGCCGACGCCGAAGGTCGAAAGCAAAAACAAACAACAAATGCCAAGTATTTCCGAAAGCCTTGGAGAAGCGATAATCTTAGTAGCCACATGAAGAAACAGCATAAGTTTAGGTATGAAGAGTTTTTGGCGAGTAATCCTAATGAGAGGAAGTCATTTTTCCTCTCGACCAGTAGCACTTTCCACCCATTGAATGCATCAAATGAACAAATAAGCTTCCTTGTGAATAGAGGCATTGTGGACACGCTTATTGGGAAACTGCTTATTGATCCAGATATCGATGATACTGATTTGAACGATCCCACATCAGCCTTGCGAATATTCGAACTGCAGGTAGAGAACAATGGCGATGGAGGTGAAAATGTTGAGGCCAAAATATATTTGATATTGATCGATAATGTGCTTCAGTTTCGATTGATTACATCCTTCATCTCAGTCGGATTGTCATTTCGCCAGTGCGTAAATGTTATTCGAAACACCAAAGAAGAAACCAACTTGAGTCAAATCGGATTTATCAGTATGTCAAAAGTGATCAGGTCGGTTCGATATTTGTGTACAAATGAACTACCAAATGTTACTCACTATTTGTCAATCTGTGTGGGCATTTTCAATTGCCTTTGATGGGGGTAACAAAATTGATACGTCATACTTGGATGTGCGTCTTCGATTTGCAATAGAAAATACAATACACAACTTTCACTTGGTGGCTCTACCTATGAGAGGAAGTCATACAAGAGAGAACATGTTCCTTCTTATTTCTGAGTTCCTTGACGTGATATGTTCAAATTGGAAAAGCAAACTGATTGGGATTGCGACAGATGGAACATCCAGTATGACTGGACGTGTTAATGGTGTTGTGTCTTGTATTCATCATGAATGTTTGACCTATTATGTCTATCATGTTTGGTGTGGAGCACATCAACTTGATTTGGTTGCAAAGAAGGTGTTTCAAAAGCTATGCAGTGATCAATTTGTCATTGTTGTTATGGGAATAACAGGCCATCTTTGTCGGCAACAAAATCTGATCATTGAAATGGGCTCAAAATGCCCTCGGTTCATTGATACACAATGGCTTTCTATGGGAGTGTTCTTGAGCTGGATTATTGCAAATCGCTCTTGCTTGCGATTATACTTCAATGAAAAGAAGCCTGCATGCTCTCATGATGACAAGTGGTGGATTGTGGTGTTTTCGTTGCATGCATTTGTCTCAACATTCAACGTATGTTTGAAAAAGATACAGGGGTTAACGACATTGTTGTGCAAACAGAAACATAGAATTGACAAATTGTCAAAAATGCTGATCGAAGAAGGATATGTTGATGGACCTGTTGATTTTTTTTGACAAGAACAATGCTGAATGTGTAATTTGTGGAAAGTTCAGAGTTACATATGAGAATGCAAAGAAATTTATTCAGGATCAAGGGACTTTTCTGGGCTCCTTATTGGCAAAACTTGAAGCAGAAGATCATCAAAGTTATGTGGATGTAGTAAAAAGCAGTGCATTATTGTTTGCCAATTCAGTTGACGGTTTATCAGCAATTGTTGCGGAAAGAAATGCACAAAATGAGCCAAGGGAAGCCCTACCTCCAGTGCTTCCTCATGATTTATTGCTGCTTTGACCACATGATTTTGGTCAATTGCTTCAGCTGCATGACAGATGATTGAAAGTGTCATACACCAAAGCCGAGATTGGCATCATATTTGACGAATTCAAATCACTCAAGAGCGCTTATCGATCTGAACCGGAATTGAGGGAAGTCATTTCAAAGTTCAATCACTGCACAAGTTTCTATAAAGGCTGGAGACCTATATGTGATCGCTTTCTGAAGTTGTGCATGTTTGCTGGTGGTTTGGCTTCAGTTTTTCCTGGAACGAGCACCGTTGAATCTGATTTCTCTGTCATCAGTTGTGAAAAAGATGAGTACCAAGCAAGTCTGACTGACTTTTCTTTGGAAGCGATACTTCAAAGCAAGCAGCATGAATCAATTAAAGTCTCATTTAAGACAATTCATAAGAATTAATAAAGGTATTTGAACCTGCTCAATAACCCTAACCCCTTACACTATTTTTGCAAAAGTATTATAATTGAACTAGAAAGTTTGTCTTAATTGAAACACAAAATTAGAGTCTACAATTACGAGACTTAATCGCCTTGAAAAAATGACTACATTAGAAACTTTTTCAATCTTTCCTGAACACATGGAATGCATATATGTAGCTCTCCAATTTGAAAAGAAATACGATGTCAAACATGAATCGCGTCATAAATGAAGATCGAAAACTAAGGACTGTATGTAAATGTGACAAAATGAAGCATACCTATTTTGAGCACACAATGTAGGAAGAAGTGTTCCTGTAAATTTATGTGACAGGGGTTTCTACGCCATCACCCGTTCGGATGCCTTGGTATCCAAGTCAATGTTATCCCTACACAGCTATTCATCCGATGACCTTTCGGCCAAAGGTGTATGAAGAAACTACTCGTCTTTCCGGTCTCCCCAAGTCTCTATCATTCCGCAAAATATGTTCCAAGTATGGCAAGACTCGAAGCGAGCATGGCGAACTTGGCTTTGGACATCGATGTGTATATCAAGACTGTGGTCGATGTGGAGCGGGAATCCAAACCCACACGAAAGCGGGAACACCAATGGGAATTCTATGTACCTTATCGGAACATGACGGGGCGGTTCCAGGCGCTGCCCGTGCATATGAACGCAAAATTTAAGACCCCCGAATTGTCCCCGAATTCTATGCCTAAAACTCCCCGAAAATGAGCAAATTCGGGGTATTCGGTGAGTCCCCGAAAATAAACAGGCCTGTACGCCAGTAATTGTCTACATTGAAACTCTTGATTTTGCAAGAAAAATCACGTGCATCACCAACCCTTATATCTTAAGGAGTTATATAACTAGCATTAGATTCAAGTTCACATGCATTGTTCTAATTAAAACTGATGGCAATATAGCTGCCAGTGCTTTTTTATAATTTTCAATGCGAATGACACCAGAGCTTCATGTTATGATTATCCGTCTGGATGGTATGTCATGCCACCACATATTTTGACTCAAAATCATTGAGCGGGGCAACAAAAAATAAATCATAGCCTTTCCACAGGAGAAATTCTATATTCTGCACTGGACTCTGTACTATGAATGAAACTGGTTTGGGGCATACTTCCTTGACTCATGAATGATTCCATTCTTCTAAAAAAACTAAATGATTTTTAACTTCTATGATGATCTGTCTTCAGCATTGAATATTTAGGATGGCATGTTCTAGCAAAAGCATTCCCAATGGTATTGGGTTTTGTTATCATTAAGAACTAGTCTTTCATGCGTCTGTGTTGCTAAATAGGCAAGGTTGCAAAAAGAAGACTGGTATTCGATATGCAGGGATTTTTTCAAGGATGAAAAATAAGAATATCTTGATTGACTGTGAACTTTATTCATTTCTGTAGAGTTCAACTATGACACAAGAGATATAAAAATAAATTTACCTCACTTTGTTGCTTAGAGCTTGAATCATTAAGTCATCCAACACAGCCTTATTGGTTGTCTTTGCAATGAAATTTGGGGGATTTCCTTTCTTCTTCATAGTTTCCTTATGCTCTTTTCTTTTCAGATGGTTTTCTAGTTGCCCAGCTGATTTGAATTCTATTCGACAATTTCACAATACTAATCGTCACTTTTTGATTTGCTGTCATTGTTGTTATGGCTACCACCATCTTCATTAGGATTGTGAGAGGATGAGACAGAAGAAGATCCTTCGTTCTTCGATGCTTCCTCCTCTTTGGCCTCTTTCCTCATCCTTGTGATCCTCGGATGCTTCTTCAGCTGGATATTGCGTATTTGATGCCTCACTCTCCTTCAGGACATTGACATCTTTCGCTGCCCCGTTCGAGTCGAACGTTTGATCAATGGCAATATCTATTTTCTCAGCCAATCTCTCATCGATCGAAATCGAAAAATAGCATGGTAGGATCATCAACAACAGCAATGACAACAAACGCAATTTCTGACATGTATATAGTCACGACATAATAGCTAGCATTTTCCATGTTCCGTGAATAATCTAAAAAGAAAGAGAAAAAGCCCATGAACCATAAATCTCTAGTTTAGGGCACTAAGATGAAATCGGGGACTTAAGAAGTAAGAGCATCGTTCCAAGATAAAGAAACATGCAACTATATGTTCAAGAATGATTGTTGCCATCAAAGCAATTCACATTTATGCATGTGAAGTAACGTTATCTCCCTCTTTCAATTCTGAAAAAGGAGCCCAATTATGCCTCCGTTTGCTTACTATTGCCGACAGCATGCACAATCTGTTCATGAATTCCAAGTTACATGTAACGCCTAAGGAACGAAGCCATTACCACTTTAGACCCCGGTGTCATTTTGCACTAAAATATTGTATGACGCATCAAGGGGAGAGTTTTGTGAGAAATAGAAATAATGAAGGAATGTTGAAATAGAAGTTACGTTTGGCATGATTTGTTGTGACCATTGTGTCAGCTAAGGAGAGCCGTTTTCCTTTTCCAAATCAACACATCTTCTTTGATGCGTGCCCACTTGTAGCGTTGTGACCAGATGAAGCTTTGGAATTCCGGTGTCAAACTTCCCTGTTTTTAGCAAGAATTTTTGTCATGGATCTTGCTAGAAATTTTATCGCCGACAAAAATTAAAAATTAGAGTTCTTCGCTATCCCGAAAACATGGCAGGCTCCCAAAAAAAATCATATCAGATAAGTCTGAAGATCATTCTAACACTGTTGTTAGGCCTATATATAATTGTGACCAGATATTCTGTTTCTAATTATGCTTTCCAGCAGACTAGTGATATCATGTCAACAGTCTATTCCTTGGATTGTTGTGGAGACTGTAAAAGACCGAAAATGTTGATAACGTTTTACCACAACCGGATTCTTTGACTATCACTATGGATGACAAAATAACAAACTTGTTTTCTCACAAAAATATTACTCACCACATAATGTAAATTTTTGATTCATTGATGCTATTGGTCCTTCCTTTCCCTTGCCAACGAATATGTTATATTGGAAAGCATCGTGTCTCAAATATTCGGTTACTCACATGCTGTACTCTGGGAGATAAGTATCCGATATATATGATGTCAAGGAGACAAGTGCTATGTGGATGATATATCAGCAATTGATTCTAGGATTCACGAGATATGGAATATACAAGTGCATCATCCGATCAACAGGTGACTGTATCCATTCTTTGACGACATTCAATGAATCGTAATTCACCAATACTATTTCCGATACTCACTGACTCAACGAAATCGGCTTCCACTTCCAAGGTTGACATGAGCATATTCCAAATGTGAAGAGCTCAAATCACTCAGTTTGCACCACCCTTGCCATATCGAAAGAGGCATTTGGCCAATTCTTGATCAGCACTTGTAATTTCATCAAGAAGAAGATAGCAACTTCATACTCTTTCTCCCATGTTGAGCTGGGTCTTAAAAATAATTCTTTATTTTTATTGAGTGGGAGACTTTCCGATAACAATGCAGGATTTTATTTCATTTTTAACATGAATGAGAGCTGAATTCAGGTCTTCTGATATGTGACAGCTCACGTATGTTGTGTCAGATGATGGGGCATTCTTAGGAATTTCCATCCATAGCAAAGATTTGTCAACCAATGAATGGTACAATTTCCATGATTCAAAAAGAGTTTGATTTTTAACCTTCCCCGTGAATCAGATTAGATTTACAATAATTGCAAGGTAAGTCTGACTGCATTAACAACTATTTTGAGGCTCATACAGAATTTACAGATGACCTCTTGGAGTACCATCTTCCAATACCCTGTAGATGATTTTGTATGCCTTTTTGTTTCTGCAATTATGATGGATAATGTTTGGGGATTTCTCTCGGTAGTTGCAACACAATTAGAGGTGCATCAACTGTTGGACAAGGCTATCATAATGATCAACGAATGAAACTGGTTTGGAGCATACTCACTTGGTTCATAAATGATTCCATTCTAGTGAAAAAACTAAATGATTTTTAATTGTATGACAATCTGTATACATATTTTTACCTTACTTTCTTCCTTCAGGCTTGTATCACTAAGTCATCCATCAAATCATCCAACACAACCTTGTTAGTGCTCTTTGCAATGAATTTTTGGGAATTTCCTTTCTTCTTCATAGTTTCCTTATGCTTTTTACTTTTCAAGTGATTTTCTAGTTGCCCTGCGGATTTGAATTCTTTTCGACAAATCTCACAATACCAATCGTCACTTTGTGATTCACTGTCATTATCATTGTTGCTACCATCATCTTCATTAGCATTGTGAGAGGATGAGACAGACAAAGATCCTTCCTTCTTCATTGCTTCGTCCTCTTTTGCCTTTTTTTCCTCATCCTCGGGTGGGGTCCTGGTCAGGTTTGGTTTAATGCAAGATTCTTCAGCGGGATATTGCGTATTTGATACCTCACTCTCCGTCAGGACATTGTCATCTTTTGCTGCCTCGTTCGATTGGAATTCATCATTGTTGGCATTATCAAGATTGTTCACAACCAATACTGCTATTTCTGGATTGATGTCTGCTTCTCCCTCACTATCATGGTATTCTAATTCTTCGTCTTTAAATTCATAAAACAATTCCTTCTTATTCTTTTTCTTATTTCGTTTTGATTTCTTCCCCTTTCCTCCTCCATAATCAAATTGTTCGTCATCATCCAAATCTGCCAATCGGACACGTCCTGCCGCACGATCTTCTTCTTCCAACTTTGTCATGAATTGTTCGGTACTTTCTTTCCATAGACTACGTTCTTGTCGTGTTTGTTCCTTCTTTCGTTGCATTTCCAATGCCTCATCTTGTTTTTTCCGTATCTTCTCTTGTTCCAACTGAGTAGTGTATGCCGTGACACGAGGATCACGTCGCTTACAAAATTTGACCAGTGCCAAAATATCTTCTTGGAATTGACGTTTGGCATTCCTTCTTGCCTTTCGATTCTCATCCTCCATAGCACGACGCATCCGACGATCATCTGCATCCTTCGTATTGTACTTATCGGCCCAAGCAAATGCACGACAACTAGTAAAGGATTCCCAGGCCTTATAAAAGTAACTGACCTCTGACCATGGTGAATTTCCATTACCGTAATCCTTTGGGAGTAAGTCAGCATTGGGCATGTAATCGATATTTCCCTCAAAGACCCAACCCTCTTGCTCTTGATCGTATATTTGAGAAAATACCTTTGAATACACTGCAAAAAAGCCTTTGTCGTCGTCTCCATAGCCATTATAACAAGAGGGGTGCATGAATGGAACGACATCAAACAGAATTTCCACACTAGACGATGATTTGTCGTTTCCAACACCTACATCAACAGACCATCCTCGTAAGATTGCCTCTCGATGCTCGTCATACCATTTTCGTTCTGCAGGATCTGACAAACATTCGTAGGCTTGTTGGACAAGTCGGAACATTTCTGACGCTTCCTCTTCATCTTCTTGAGTTTTTCCCAAATTTTTATCAGGATGCCACTTCAAGGCCAATTTTCGATGTGCTTTTTTGATGGTTTCAGCGTCCGCCGTCCAGGGAACATTTAAGATTTCATAATGATCTCTCATGATGCAATCCGATTTATGAAAGAATTTTCAGTTTTTAAAAGATTTTAAGGTTCGCGTTTGATGCAGTTTTTGACGACCCCATTCAATGGATGTTATCAATCGAACCAGTGCTACTAGTAGAAAGGTCGTTAATGATGTTGTCATTTTGTTTCACAATACCACTAGGATTAAAGAAAAGTAGAATGAATTACAAAAAACAACGATTAACAAGAGATTATGAGAACTAGTAATTATTCTAGATTCTTAGAATAAAGAATATTCTTACTGGAAGAATCTTACTGATTTTTTCAACAAGAATTCCTAGCTGTTCCTTTTATTCAAAATGGAGAACTCATAACGGTTGTCTGCCTTATACATTAAACAGGAACTTGCGAATATAAGTCTCTCTTTAAGGGCTTAGTTTCTTCATAAGAAACATATTATATTGATGGTTTATCTTTAAGCATCTATAAGTTAGAAACCTGAGTATTTATGCCTGTGAAGGATTTACCTCACAACATTCGCTTCCTCTAACGGTGCCATTACGTACGGAACGCATCTGCGTATAGATACGCGCCGTACCTAGATACCTTTCCGTATCTTAAGGGTGCCGTTGGAATAAACTCACACTACTTGGTACGGTCCATCCCTTTTTGGGCTTAACTTCCTTTGAAGTACTCCTCTATCAAGTAAAACTTGATCGTTGACCTTGTATTCATGCTTAACTCTTTTTGAGTTTCTCTGTGCGTGTTGGCATCTGAAGCCTCTTGTTTCCGTTTTCTGATTTCTTTATACTCAGTAATAAATGATAAATCAAACAGCATGTCTCGTCCAAAGACAATTTGTGCTGGTGTACCGTTTAGTATAATGTGTACTGTGGAGCGAATAACCCAGGCACAATTAGCTAATATTTATGACCATGGATCTTGATAATCAAACTCATGGTCCTCTAATTTGTAAGAACGTAGCAGGTTCCCTAAAGTTTGGTGAACAAGTTCAACTAAATTAGCTTGAGGATATTTGACAGTTGTTGCAACAGATTTTACCCCATATGACTGTAAGAGTTATTGAAACTCTTTACCCAGGAATTCATTCCCGTTGTCACTAATGCACCTCTTTGGGCGTGGATATCTGCAGAACCATGTTTGGTATAGAATCGTTGTAGTTCCTTCAGACGTTTTATCCTTAATTTCCGCTACTTCAAACCAGCCAGTTGCTGGATCACACATTGTGAGCGCATGAAGGTTCATTTCCTTTTCATGATTTGTTGTAACTGTGCATGGCCCTATTAGGTCAACACATATTGTGTCCCAAGGGATTGGCCAATGCCTTTTAAAGATAGGTGTCCATATTTCTTACGGGGAGTTTTCCACCTTTGACATTGGTGGCAGCTTTTGATGTGTTTTTCAACATCACAGCTGAGTCCTGGCCATACCAGATGCAAACGTATTGTTCTTTCTGCTTGTTGGATACCTGGGTGCCGTAATACTGTGTGGTACCAACTTAAGATTGGCTTCCTAAGAGGTTTAGGAAAGCAAATCTTATTGTTGAATAGGATGACCTCATGTCCATCAACGTTTTTGGAGAAATACTCCGGATGATGCTGTTGGTCCTGCATCAGTGTTTGATCGTTATGCTGATGTTCAGCTATGATTTGAGTACTCAATGGATAGTCTAAATCATGTAGACTCTTATCATCCGTGTTTTCATAAAGCTCAGCTATTTGCTTTGAGCTTGCAGTAGTTCATGACACTCAGTATCTAATCTGCTTAGAGCATCAGCTACCACATTGCGTGGTCCTTTGATATATTCTATTGTTGGACCAAATTCTTCAATGGTCCAGCTCCATCTTTGTATGCGCGGAGATTTAGATACTGTTGTCAGTCTAGCTAGGTTTTCATGGCCTGTATAGATCTTTATACAGTATCCAAGGAGCATAGTTCTAAACTCATTTACAGTTTCAACTATAGAGAGCATCTCTGGTTTCCCCGACCGTGTAGCTATGGTGCATTTCAGTAGGTTTTCTACTGTAAAACGCTTTAGGGTGTCCCTCTTGACTAATAACTGATCCTAGTTGATAATCTGAGACATCAGTATGTATGTCAAAGACTTTGTTAAAGTCAGGGAATTAAAGGAAGGCATTCTGTGAAATGACCTTCTTGACTTCATGGAAAGCTTTGTCTTGAGTCTCTGTCCAATTGAATGTCTTACTACCACACGGTATTTTTGTAACCTCTGTCAAAGGTGTG
>CAAAJI010000030.1:251328-263187 GCA_900642245.1 Fragilaria radians
TGGAGATTCCCAATACCTTTTATTCATGTGTCTGAGTAAGACAAATTTGCGTCTGGTGTACGCATTGGAATTACCATTCCATCCCACTTCAAATGTTTGGTGGAAAATAGAATATCCATTCCAAGCACGATTTGTAAATTGCGTCCAATGATCATATCATACTCGGATTGTTGTGCTGTGTCATCCACAGCTACATTCCAGTTGATTTCACGACTTGGGGCAAATTCTGGTAACGAAAACTGCAAAGGAATATCGTATTAAGTTACAAATTTTCCTGCGTTTGTAGTCCAGGAGACTTCAATATGCTGTTTCCGGGATTCAAAGAATTTATCCGGCAGTTTGTCTTGCTAAATGATCGTTCTAGTACAACCTGCATCTATGAGCACTCTATTAAGTAGAATAGATTTAATATCACTTTCACTACTAATTATTATGGCTACTAGTATTTCCAGTGTTAAGCCTGTAGTAGGAAAAGTGTTAGTGTCTTGTTTGACTCCGGTTTGAGGCAAGTCCTGTTGTGTTCTTACCTCCATATCCATGTTATCCATGAACTCCTGGATTTCTGGGAGTTCATCCAGGCGTTCAAACTGGTCTGAAAATCATCAGTGTCAATGACATTGTTTTCGTGAGCCTCTGGCTTGAACTTAGCCCTTTTTGAGCATCAGTACTGGCTTTCTGCTTGAAACGGCACTGAAATTCTTTGTGCCCCAAGTTGCCAAAAAAAGACACTTGGATTTTCCCTTTTTGAGTGTTTCAGGGTTAACTTTTTTATTTTATTAAATTTAAATTTTTTATTCTTGTGTTTCTTGTGCGCAATTGGCTGATGTGCGAACTTAGGTTTGTTGCTGCGTGCCATCAAACCAATAACCAACCAGTAACTTATTGAAATAGGAACTGACTTTGCTATCGGTTTTGGTTTTGTCGAACCACTTGTAATCAGCTGTAGCAATTATAGTGTGTACGTACAAAGGGAGAGTGTTGTACAGCATCTCCCTGATGTCATTGGGGTCGAATTTATTTTCGACTCCCGGCAAGTGGGTAGGTACTTATTACACTGCTGAAGTTGGCTAAGTAAAGCTGACTTAAGATGATTGCTAGGCAATCCTACATTACGCTTCATAAAGCGTTTCTGCTCCTGCTTTGCCATAGTACTGCAGTACTTAAGGGCAAAAGACTTGAGGGCAGTTTTACTGGTGTTGAAACAAGCAATAGCTCATGGGTCACAAAAAGGACATGGCCTTCCTGGAACTGGATGGCGATCATCAAAAAACTGGAAAAATTGTCACCTGATTGACCATCTCAAGCACCGCTCAGTAGGAAGAAACGCACTTAATTCTAATTCAAACATGAAATTCTATTTGCTCAAAACTAATCCAATAAAATGTTTGATTTTTTGTTCAATTACTCTCATGATTAGGTGATTTCCAACTTCTTTTAAGGATAATTCAAAGTATTTGATAACTCTTCAAAACTTAACGTTAACAAATCAAAAGATTTGCAGGTGGATTCAATAACGAGAAAGAAGTGGGTCAAGCATTGTAAAATTCAAAATATCACTAACTTTGATCATTAATTTTCTTCTTTGTCGCTAACTTAACTCATTATACCATATCTATCACTCCTTTCTAGTTTAGGTTCAGATAAATGAAGTCAAATCACGTCAAGAATTGTAAAATTCAAAATGTCACTAACTTTGATCGTTAATTTTCTTCTTTTTCACTAACCTAACTCATTATAACTACTTCTAGGATGCAAACATGTTTGTCACTGTTGTTTCCAAAGATTCCAAGGGCACACCATAAGAAACAGATTCAGCACTAACATCAAATCCAGAACTACCACGAGCTGGCTCTCCCAAAAGATGCAAACTAAACGCTTGGTAAAAGGAACCCAAATCACCTTTCTCTAATAGGGCCTTCTCCTGTGACAGAGCTTCCTCGGGATCCAGATCAGTTATCTGAAACTTCTTGCCCGTGGCCTCTTCTACAAGGCCTAAGGCTTCGATCCAAGGCATGGTATCAGATTGGATACTCAAATATCCTCCTTCCTCGTACTTTGGATCATTCAGAGCCTTTGCCAATACTAGACCGATATCACTTCGTTTCGTGAACGAGCACATGGACTCCCCACCAGAAACAATCGTAGCTTGCATGTTTGCCAGATCTACAAGGAAATAGAAAATTATATCAGAGAAAGCCCCCACAAAGACGGATAGCGTGGGTAAATTCACTTCCCTTGCATGGGATAGAATACTTCGTTTGGCTTCATAGACAGGAAAGTCTCCCTTCCACCGGCGATTATCAACTCCAAACTGAGATGGAACAAAGAGCGAAACGCCAACTTGTTTGGCCGCATCAATGAGTTTTATTTCGATGTCCATCAACTCCGGACCATTAAGTGTTGATACTACTACGTGTGCCCCATAGAGAGCTTCTGCTATATTGCTTTCATCCTCAAAATCTACCTTACGGATTGTCCATCCCATTTCTTCCAGACGTTCAACCTTCTCTTCTGCTGCAGAGGTTCGAACAAGGGCAACTTTCTGATCGAATCCCTCAGCTGTGACTAATCCCTTGGCAATTTCAGTTCCTAGGCCACCTGTTCCTCCTACGAGGATGAGAGATTTACTGCTTGTAGTTGACATGATTAGTTTTGATGTTAAGATTCTTTAATTGTTTGTTTTGTGAGTTTTTTTTCGAATTTTTCTTTTTCGGAGAAGTGAGGTCACCGAGGAACAAATTCGTCGTTCCGAGTGTATCTTGGTACACAAAGTACGCCCACCGAATTGTGAATCGGCGAAGTTTCGAAGATGTTCGAGGACTGCTGATGACTTGCAAAACATAAATATACTCAAGAAATAACGGTGCATTTCTGGGAAACGCATTGATGTTGATTCAAAGTATTGATCGCCCCTTTAAGAAGTTACCTGAACATTTTCTGTAACCTGAACCATGCTTGATTTGATCACAATAACTTCATCATTCTGTCTGAGGTAACAGTGAATCAACCACATTCTTTTTGCAGACTATCTTGTAGTGAGTAAAGTTATACCTCTGAAAATATCATGATGACATGAGAAAAACAATCTAATTATCCGGAAAATCCAGGAATTCCATATGAGTCTCAAAGAAATGTTTGATCCTTTTGGAAGTAATTGGGTTGTTTCTAACACTTCAATTTGTGAAAGTTGAATATAATTGCAATAGCTGAAAACATGATAAGAAGGACTTTGCTGAGATATTCTTGATGATTCACATTAGTCAATGACGTAAGTTAGACAGAAATACTCAGCCAAGAACCAAAAAGGTAAAAGGATATTTGATATGAAAAGGTATTATGACACTAAAATCATCTATTGTCTTTCCAGAGCAACAAATTACTCTCCTACAAGAAACACGGATCACAGCATAAACCTCAAATTGATAATGAAGTATTCCTTAGGCAAGAAAAGCAGGAAGTGCTACCTGAATATGTCATCAAATTGTTTTACTTGAAATCTGAAACTTCAGTATAGGGGTTTTTGATCTTGAGCAAAGATGTATGTCAATTACCATAGACCACACCAACCGCTCTAAGTGAATTCAGAAATACCTAACGGTTCTTGAAAAGTCTGTAAACAAGGCTCAACAAAGCATTTGACACGGTTTGTCTTACTTGTATTGAATAAATTGTAAACGATAAATATTCCCGTAGCGTACTCTGATGTCAATGAAATTGAGATGCTGAAAAAGCACAGTGTAGTGCAATTTTTAGCACTAAAGGTTCGTTTGTATTATAATAATTCAGAAAGACGCTGCAAAAGTTCCTAAGAGACAGGAAAGGTTCTTACCTTGGACCACACTAGCCAATTTAACAAGGATAACTTTGGAGTGTAGAAGCTCTCCTTCATGCTACCTTTGATGAGTATCATCTAAAATTTGCGAACGGAAAAAACAGCCAATATATTTATTGTCATTTGTTATGTTTAGATGTGCTAATATATCTGATATCTTTATTATCTAGATTAGCATGTATTAGCAACACTGGACGTCTCCAAATGTTGGTACAAAATAACATCTCTTGAATTAATCTCTTTTATAGATTAAATTGGTGTGTTTAACTTAAATCATAAAGTATTATCTTCTAGCATTGTAGAATAAAAAAACCTTTTTGTTGTTTCAATATCCATTGTAACATGAAGGCTGCATGAAAGGAACAACATCAAACAACATTTCCATGTTGGGCAATGATCTGTTGTTTCCGCCGCCGACATTGACAGACCATCCTAGTAAGTTTGCCTCTCAATGTTCGTCATTGTTGGAAATAATATGAGACAGTAAAATGAAACATTGTATTGCATGAGAGTAAGTATATTCGGAAATAATTCCTTTTTTAATCAAATCTAAGAAGCACTAGTAGAACAGCGTTCTTAGCTTGTTATTGCGATTCGTTGAACTTATCATTTTTGATCTGACAAACATTCATAGGCTTGTTGGACAAGTCGGAACATTTCTGACGCTTCCTTCTCATCTTCTTGAGTTTTTCCCAAATTTTTATCAGGATGCCACTTCAAGGCCAATTTTCGATGTGCCTTTTTGATGGTCTCGGCGTCCGCCGTCCAGGGAACATTTAAGATTTCATAATGATCTCTCATGATGCAATCCGATTTATGAAAGAATTTTCAGTTTGTAAAAGATTTTAAGGTTCGCGTTTGATGCATTTTTGACGACCCCATTCAATGGATGTTATCCATCGAACCAGTGCTACTAGTAGAAAGGGTCGTTATTGATGTTGTCATTTTCTGCACAATGTCACTTGCACATTCCTTATCTTTCATAATATTTGTAACTTTACAACGTCTTGATCTTTCACAATGTTTTTCAATGGCAAGCAATGAGCACAAATCATCACAAAATATTCCCTTGGCGTATTCTACAATTGGTGAAGCCATTCAAAGAGCATCCCCGGACTATGAAGAAGACTTACTACAGATTGCGAGTCAATTTTGGTTGCCTACGGATCCAAATTTACCATCTCACTTAAAGCTCCAACGAATACATCACGAAAAAAGGCAACGGTGGAGTGCTCAACTTTTGGAAAAGTTAGGTATGATATTATTAGCGAAAGGAGATGATTGTATGCATCTCCAAGATGATTCTCGATTGCATCGAGCTATTCTGGCATCAGCACTTCCATTCGACCATCTAGATTTACCAAAACAAGATGGAAGAAGTATTCAACAAGCCATTTGTGGATTGCATACAATAGTGGGAAGTATCTTCTCCAATCTTCATCACCAAAACGACAATTCTCAAGCGCGTATAGTCTTTCCATCCAAAATCATCGATGCGATTCTTCAATTAATTGATCGAGCCAACATTCTTGCTCCCAAAATGTCTTTGGATCAAGTGGTAGAAATCAGATTCGCTGCTCGAGGATTGTTAGCTCGAATAGACACCTCTTTGTCGACTTGTAATCCCACCGATTTATCATCACTAACATGTCGTATGGATGATCGGGTTGCAAGACTTCCATTTGATATTGTGCCATGCGGAATTGATTGGACGATGGTTTTGCCTCCTAACGATAACAGTGATCCTCGTGAGACCTTGCAAAACGACATCCCGTTTCGAATGGATACCTTTACTACACGCAACGGAAATGTCGTTTTGGAACGTCGAAGGACAGCATGGGTGGCCGAATCAGATATTGGGGCGCTAGCCTACAGTGGGAAGCTTATGAAACCTCAACCTATTCCTGATGTCATATGTCGAGTCATGCGACTCGTGGAACAATCCCTTCACTTACCATCCAATTACTTTGATTGCTCATTGTGCAATCATTATCCAGATGGAGATGCTGCATGTAAGTTCCATACGGATCCCGAACACGGAACGTTATGGGAACGTACGACCTGTGTTATTTCCATAGGTGCCTGTCGAAAATTTGCATTCCGTCCCATTCCAGGAAAAAATACCTGGTCGCATTGTGACATCTACACAGATAACGCAGAACAAGTCATCAATTCTCATGAGGATACATCACCAGCCGCAATTCATCTTTTTTCAGGTGACATTGTGCACATGTGGGGAGAGTGTAATGATATTTTCCATCACGCCGTTTATCCAGGAGTCAAGACAGCCCTCACGACTTCTGAGGAAGATCGGATTTCATTGGTGTTGAAACGAGCAATATCTCGCGGGTCACGAAAAGGACATGGCCTTCCTGGAACTGGACGGCGATCATCGAAAAAACTGGAAAAAATGCCTCCGGATCGACCCTCTCAGGCACCACTCAGTAGGAAGAAACGCACTTAATTCTAATTCAAACATGAAATTCTATTTGCTCAAAACTAATCAAATGCATTTTTTGATTCGTTAACTATCCATGTAATTTTTTCCCATCAACATGGTTTTAGGATATCTAACTTCCATTAAGGATACTTTATAGAAATTGATTAATTCTCAAAACTTAACAGTAATATAATATCAACAGATTTGTAGGTGAATTCAATTACGAGGAAGCTTGCTTAAAACACATCCATCACTCTTTTCTACTTTAGGTTCAGATAACTGAAGTCAAATCACGTCAAGCATTGTAAAATTCAAGATATCACTACTAACTTATATCAATTATAGTCTTCTTTTTCGCTTAACTTGACTCAATAGACCTACTTCTAGGATGCAAACATATTTGTCACTGTTTTTTCCAAAGACTCCAAGGGCACACCATAGGAAACAGATTCAGCACTAACATCAAATCCAGAACTACCACGAGCTGGCTCTCCCAAAAGATGCAAGCTAAACGCTTGGTAAAAGGAACCCAAATCACCTTTCTCTAATAGGGCCTTCTCCTGTGACAGAGCTTCCTCGGGATCCAGATCAGTTATCTGAAACTTCTTCCCCGTGGCCTTTTCTACAATGCCTAAGGCTTCGATCCAAGGCATGGTATCAGATTGGATACTCAAATATCCTCCTTCCTCGTACTTTGGATCGTTCAGAGCCTTTGCCAATACTAGACCGATATCACTTCGTTTCGTGAACGAGCACATGGATTTTCCACCAGAAACAATCGTAGCTTGCATGTTTGCCAGATCTACAAGGAAATAGAAAATTATATCAGAGAAAGCCCCCACAAAGACGGATAGCGTGGGTAAATTCACTTCCCTTGCATGGGATAGAATACTTCGTTTGGCTTCATAGACAGGAAAGTCTCCCTTCCACCGGCGATTATCAACTCCAAACTGAGATGGAACAAAGAGCGAAACGCCAACTTGTTTGGCCGCATCGATGAGTTTTATTTCCATGTCCATCAACTCCGGACCACTAAGAGTTGATACTACCACCTTTCCCCCATGAAAAGCTTCTGCTATTTTGTCTTTATCCTCAAAATCTACCTTACGGATTGTCCATCCCATTTCTTCCAGACGTACAACCTTCTCTTCTGCTGCAGAGGTTCGAACCAGGGCAACTTTCTGATCGAAACCCTCAACTGTCACTAATCCCTTGGCAATTTCGGTCCCTAGACCACCTGTTCCTCCTACGAGGATGAGAGATTTACTGCTTGTAGTTGACATGATTAGTTTTGATGTTAAGATTCTTTAATTGTTTGTTTTGTGAGTTTTTTTCGAATTTTTCTTTTGCGGAGAAGTGAGCTCACCGAGGAACAAATTCGTCGTTCCGAGTGAATCTTGGTACACAAAGTACTCCCACCGAATAGTGAATCGGCGAAGTTTCGAAGATTTTCGGAAGAATAATCCCCAACATATCATTGGATAACTTGCAAAACAACAATCGTAAAAATGCTTAAGCAAGCAAAATGAACTCTCGCTGTAGACTGAGCCATGCTTGATCTGATCATAATAGCGTCGCCTAAAAGATGAATCAAGCGCGTAATTTTTGAAGACTATCTTGTAGGCTTTGCAAAGGACAAAGTAAAGTTACTTCCTCGTCAACAAAGTACCTTTACTTATGAAAATTTCACGATGATATGAGAGAAAACAATTTAATTGTCAGGTAACTCTGTGAATTCCGTATGAGTCTCAAAGGAATATTTGATGCAGTCAGCAAGATTGGTCACCAAAGGAAAGAAACAAATGATTCTAAGCCTACATTATAAAAGATTGTTTCAAAAATTTCCATTTGTGAAAAGTCAAATATAAATGCAGTATCTGAAAACTTGACAATTAGGTGACGCACAGGTAACTTGGTTGAGATATTCGTTATTCATCTGGCAGGAAGAAAAGTAGGAAGTGGGGTGGTTTGGCAACTAGTATTTTGACTTGAAAATTGAAACTTCAGTCTAGACGTTTTAGACATAGAGCAAAGATGTAAGCCATTTACAATAGACCAAGCCACCTGCTCAAAGTAGATTCAAAAATACCAACCAGCATTTCTTCAATAGTCTTTGGATACGTTTGTACAAGGCTCAGGAAAGCATTTGACACAGTTTGGCTTACTTGTATTGCATCAATTGTTTACGTCTTATAATCCAAAAAACTCTAATGTAGAAGAAAATGAGATGCTTAAAAGGAACATCATGATGAGATCATAATGAAATGTTTAGTATTAGTGGCTTGGTTGCATTATAATTGGTCAGAATGAATATGCAAAAGTCCTTAAGAGAAGGAAAGGTTTCTGAACCTGGAACATGATAACCAAATAACAAGGTTTATTTGGGGCGTAGAAAATACTAGAGATTAGCTCTTCTTCATAAGATACAGGTGAATTTGTCAATAAGATAAAATCACCTACATACTGTGGAACATCGAGGCGAAGTAACATTAATTGTTTTCGAGAACTATGATCTGTTCACATGTGCCCTATAAACGTATGCGAAGCATTGAATAATGACACTGTTCTATGTTAGACTATAGAAAGTACACAATGATAAATTATAACCTATTTTAGATTGAATTTATTCTTAGTCTTGTGTAGTCTTGGAACTTCTCTCAGGGAGAACTTCTTGGCCCTTCTCAAGTGATGTTCGTGAACCCTCTTGAAGAATTAGATCTTGTTCTAAAGCTTCTTCCCAACTGTTCAGACAAATCTCTTCAACTTCTTCATAAGGACAAGTTGGTGGTCAATAAGGATAAGTTAGTTTAGCCTTTAGACTCTTTTGTTACTAGAGAGCGAACTCTCTTATTAGCTCTTTATATGTAGATCATTATTGTAGCCGTCCTAGATTGGATACGGTGCTGGATTGTATAATGATACTTTCCATTTGTAAACCATATTTTTTCTTCACTGAGTTTAACTAGTGAATTATTTATCATAGTTAAACTTATGGTAGGCACGTAATAGGATAGTTTACTTGTAACTACCCATAGCTAGATGAGTAAATATCAGAATTTTTGATTCTACTATTATTTACTATGCACTAACGGTACAGTACTTTTCCTTAATCCAGTACACACACACACATCTCCTAGTTTAATGCATATTTTATTATTAAACTGTTATTGTTTACAGCCTATTGTGTTTAGGGATTTGCTTCTTGATCCTTCAGCCAAGGTAGGTCAAACAATCGAAGATTCTAACAGATAGTAATAGAGCATCCCTGATGCTACATCTTAACAATCAGAATACTCTGAGACAGAGACGTCATTGTAAAGAGACATTTAGCAAACTTCTTGTCATCGTAGAAATGGTAGCAATGAAGTTTATTCATAGATATCCATAATAGAAGTGGTAGCAGCGTAGTTTATTTATAGATTTAAGGCAAAGCTGATATTCCGTTTCAATGCTCTAATTGTCTAGCAAAGTATTAGGCGTATGCGACACAGTATTAGCACATGAATTGTACTTTGGAAGGTATAAGGGTAATCATTAAGCTCATACATCAAGAGCTCAAAGTTATTTGTGTTGGCAAATATTGCTGCTAGTCTCCATGTATGTGAAGATCTTGCTTCACTTGTTATTCTGATCAAAATATTGTTTTCATGAATCCAGATTTCTAGGGGAGGGGGGGTTGGGGGGGGGGGGGGAGAATCTCTTAAATATTCAGCAATAGCTTCACAGTTTAAGCTGTATTAGATATAAACGTGAAGTGGGTAGAGTACAGTGAAATGTATTGAGGCATTATGGCATCTTCGGATATTTCTGACATCAAATATTCCCTTTTCAATCTTTCTTCTAGGATTTAGTATGACTTCGGTATTGCTATTGCTACTCTCCATTAGCGCCCCATGCTTATATTCTTAAAACGTTTCATATCCCGATGAGGATAGCAAATATCTCGCCGGAAGCAGCAACCATCGAAGCTCCAGTTTCGAAATAAATGTTGCACATCTGTTTACTTTACTTTCTTGACTTTAAGATCAAGAAAACACATTTATGTCCAAAGGATATTAATAACAAACAAATAAAGAGCTTAAGCCTTGTAACCAAGGGAAAACGTGCCTGCTTCACGATTTATCGAGGATATATTCCAAGATATTCCCCTAGTCTAAAGCATAGTTGTAGCTTTGGCAAGATCCTTCACACTAGTTGTCTTCAACTTATAATATAACATCGAAGGAAAAACCCTTCAAATAATGGATCCATTGAAAAGTGGGTTAACAAAAAACAGACATGTACTACGTAGCCCCTTTATCTCAATATTTTTCAGAATCAATCACTTCTGATTGATACTTTCGCTTCATACATGTTAGTCTTGATCAGTTTAATGATTCTACTGAATTTAGATTAATGGCTTGGAATGGTAAGTTTAATGCAAGATTTTGATGAAAATACTGGTAACGCTCCTGGATTGTTTCTATCTTTCCCTTTAATTGCAACATTCCTTCCCCAGCTTATGTGTACTTAACGCGACCCTACTTTAGTCAACAATAAGATCTTCTATAAGCCTTCAAATTCGAAAGCATCCCTATAAGGATGTACACATGACGTATATTAAGAATATGAAAATCGCGTCACTTCGATGTGCATATTCATTGATTTTAAATAATGCCGATATCAACAAAACGCTTCATTTGAAGGCATTTTCATGGAAAACAGCCAAAAACGAGAATCTTTTATTTTTCAAGAAAGTTAAATTTAGAATAGCATGAATATAGAGTACCTTCTGGACAAAGAAAGCCATTAATCATTAATCAGACACGTATTGTGGACAAATAGAATTACATAGAGACCACGGCGGGATCACTCAGAAAAAGAGATGGCTTTTTGAGAGATCTCCATGCTATCTTCGTTACTATTCTGGCCCTTGACACCAAATCTTGGTGGGTATCATAGCTTGATTGCAATCAGCTATTTCTATGCTGGAGCGGCTCAAGACTGGTGATAATTCTTGATGTGACACTTTTGTCGTATCACTCGATGGTATTCGCTGATGTCTTTGAACATGATGTCGATGTGAAAGATCTAAATGACAAATTTGCTCCTTCCTTCCACTAACTCCATGATGTCTAAGTTCTGCTTTTACTTCTTGCTCATTGGTGCCAGAGCCCAGAATCTCAGACTTCACCCTACAATAGTTTGATAATGCAGCTTGAGCTAAAGTGCTCATCCTATCATAGTTCAGATCTAATGACGGAAAAGGTAGGCTATTTATCGTGGCAAGTGTAAGCTCCAACGCTTTATGTCGTTCTGTAGTTCGAGTAAGGAGCTTACCTAACATTTTGCGCTGTCATTAGGAAATTTTGTTTTGATCCGATATCTCGCACCATAGATGCCTCACGATTTACATCCAAAGATGACATCACATTAAGGTGTTCATGTGAAGTTTGATGGGGATTACAAAGGGCTTGGAATTGTGATGAGTACAGAAACTTGCGTTTCTGTGCTTCTTGATGCGAAACAGCGACTGCACTTTTACCTGATTTCTCAAGCTCAACTCCTAGTCGAACACTATTTTCGACTTCAATGCTAGGCGTCATTG
>CAAAJI010000030.1:315803-330295 GCA_900642245.1 Fragilaria radians
CTTGGTAATCTGCGTCAGCAAAGAAATTTCAAGATTTGGCTTGTCGAATCACATATTTTCAGATTCTAAGGTCCTGAGCCACTGATACTCCGAGTACGAACTTAGTGAGAGTACGTAGGTTGTACGAATTCCACAGATTCAGCGGAGTCGACAGTTATGAATGGAAGTTCTCTCCGTGTATCTGGGTCACAATTCAACGATCCTTTATAGTGCGACCCTAGTTAAGAATTATGTACAACAAGCATCCTCATTTCTTTGATTGCAGTGATAGCCTATTGAAAAGTAGTCTAGTTTCATCAATTCGCTTTCAAGGAATTACAATTATCATTTTACTAGCAATTTCACCTGTGTCATCACTGAGCCATCAGAAACTGTGCAGTGCAGTTTCACTTACAGCACCGAAAAAGAACTCAGTTCATAAAAATGGACACTCGCTTCAAAGCCTTTCCTCTCTAACGGGGGCTAATTCTCGAATCCTCTATGCAAATTCAAGGGACCGTGATACCTTCAGTATGCAATCGGAGGACAGTCGCATGACAACAAGTACGCGGACACGAATCTCGAAATGGTGGGGAACGATTTCTTTAGTCATGGATGAAGATCAAAATCAGAAAAAAGTAGACGACTATCTTGAATTCCTCGACAAACGTTACCATCGGCTCTATAATGCCGAGGAAAGCTTGTTGGTGTCGAAGGCAGCAAAACCATTGCCAGTTCTTTCTTGGCTCATAGACAGTACTCAAAGAACTGAATTAGCAGATTCTCAGCCGATGCAAGATGATTCTCTATTTCTTCTTGGTTTATCCAATTTAGCATCTTCTCGTCTATTGCAGAAGCACCAACCTTTGGCAAAACCGATGGCAAATCCTCGTTTCCATGAAAAAGTAAATACATCAATTTCGGATGTCAAGTCATCTCAAGAATTAAGTCACGACGGAGGTTCATATTCTTCGGGCTCTTTATGGATCAAGGCGCGTTCAGTACGCCGTGATTTGGTTAAGTTTCAAGAAATGCAAGTTAGAAGATTCATGAAATCTATGTTGGAAGTCATCGTAAAATCCCCATCAAGAGTTGCCAAGCACACTAAAGCTCTCTGGCATTACATGGGGGGCAAGAATACTGTGGCACTCTCGCTAAGCATGATAAGTGCTTGCTTGTTCATACTACGTCCGGCCACGGCAGTTTTGATTCACCTTTTCTTCGACTCGGCTTTCACCGAGTCTTGAGCAGTTTGGGTATGCATTAAATGTTTTGTGGAATCAGCCCTTCACTTGGCATATTTCAACTTTTGTGGGCATAGAATACATACATAGAAAATATATATATTGAATGTGAGAAGCACATCAAATGATTTGGCACATGAAGCGATGTGGAGCTTCAGTCATCAATTACTACACAGAGGATCAATCAATAGACATAAACTTTTTAGAGGAATATTTTTAACGATCTATAGCGTTACGGAGCAAGTCTTCTAGTGCTACGCAGAGGATAAATAGGCCTACACTTTTTACTAGGAACATGTTTTCATGAACTGTGGCGTGGACTCATTTTAGTATCAAGGATTAAAATTTTGGGCGATGATATTGAAATTGCACCGATTGCAACGAATCTTGTTGGGTGACGCGGCAAACCATGAATCGTGTATCAGCCAAAAATTCATTTCGGATTTTTTTTCGCAAAAAAGGAAAAGTGTGTGTCCCTATTATAAAACACATTAAAACGATAAATATATTAATCGAAAGATCCTACAGCCCCGTTTACTGTACATTAGATTCAACTTTTGCACAATGAGCATTCCACAAATAAAAAAATTGTATGAAATATTTCAATGTCATTGAAAATGGGATGGCTTAGATCATAATCCCCAAAGGTCTATCCATAATTTGGATATACTGTGGAACACAGCGCACCATGCAAGGTAGCCACAATTTGGAGCAAAAAGGAAAAACATAGGCTTAGAACCCTGGAGAGAAAGAAAAGTTGCATTGAGAGATCACAGCAAAGTTACGAGCATAGCACTACAATGACATAGCTAATTATCTAATTTACTCTCGCTTTATCTCGCTACTCTACCATGATCTAAATGTGGTGAGGAAACAACTTGAAACTATGATCTAATAGATTTATTCTATGATCATATACACGAAACTACGTGAATTTCAGTCAAGCACTCGTTATACGACATTGAATGTTGGCAGCAAAAATGAAAGGAATGATAAAGCTTCGGATTGTCAGGTTGCATAATGTAAACACGGAATCACAAAGAGAAATTACAAATCTGATCGCAGTCCATTCTATTTGGAAATGATTTGTTTTTCAATCGGACGACATCAAGCTTGCTGAATGCTATTATGTAGCATGCAAACATCAGTTGGCTACTAAGTTAGAACTAATTGATGGTGAATCAAGACGATTGATCTATCTTTGATTCTTCAATTTGATGCTGAAATATATGAATCAAATCTGCCTATGTTAAGGAATTGATATAGTGTACTATTCGGCTTAATTTGAGTAATATTTGTCTGACGCTAAAGACTTTGGAAAGGCTTTTTGAGACCAAAGAATGCTTTTTCTTTAAGACCTACATTTCAAATCAAATCTTTTTCATAGAAATTTATAGCCTATCTACGAAATCTTATCAATTAACTTCCTACTCTTACTTAGGCTCCTAGCTTACATTGGTGGAATCGATTTTTAATTCTGAAGACATGAATGCGTATTACAATATGCTATAGCCACTTCAACTACTTGATGAGGTTATGTTTAGCGTTGCACATTCTGATAAACTTCTTACCTAGATTCACTCACATGTCATTCAAGATGTAACTTTTTTCCAGAATGGGATGAAATCCCTAAATAAAGTTCATCAACTTAATTTGGCAATGTCAATCTGCGTTCAACCTCGTAAGGAGATAAAAATATTCTCCTTACTCACGTTTTCCTCAAGATTGTACAATCACTAGATATTCTCCTTTTGACATTAGACCGCGAGATTGATGCTTGCTCAACTTTATATGTTCAGTCAGTCACGAGACGTTTTTCCATTTTTAGCATTGGCTTAATGCATCAACCTCACCTTGCGAGATAGCTGATTGAAATATAAACAAAGTGTCTCAAAAGGGAAAACAAATGCTTAGCTAGGGGATGATTTTTTTCTCGGAAAGGATTCCTAAAAATTTTGACGATGTATCGCACCTTAGTGCTAGAGTCAACAATATTAAAATATCTTAAAGTACTTAGCATCTTTTCACCACATACACTTCGCCAAAATCTAATAGTTGAAAGGATCTAATGGGTCTGCGATATGATTTGTGAAGCTAAAAAAGGGCATATACTGCTCCCAGCTGTGTGTAGCACTAATTTCACAAAAAGTGAAGAAACTTCTCTTCAACAGGGATGTCCCCGAACCTGCAACTCCAATGAAAAACCGAAAAGTAAGTAATGTTTATTTTTCTTTAATTTGCCTTATTTTGAAGCATCACTAAATCCAATTCCGAAAGGTGTGGTTGATCAATGGAAAGTTATCTTTGCCAAAGCTTCGGACGTAATCATAGTCAACTTTGAAAAATTGAATTAGGTGCAGGGGGTCAAAAACTCTATAAAGTTGTGCGTCCATGTGATATATGGTTATAAGATTCAGTGTAAATTGCTTAGAATCAGAATTGTTACTTATGCGTGTAAAAACATCAGCGTTGGAAATTTATAAGAGATCTGATTTAACCCTATATTGTGAGCAATGCAAAAATTGGAATCACACCCCAAAAAGAATCATTCATAGGCGCGTGAAAGAATGAAGAAAGTCATTTCACCAAAGCGTATTGGATTAGAGACCGTATGTTGTTAGAATGTCCAAAGCTCTTTGAAAATGATCTTCTTCTTGTTTTGGGCCTTATCTTGTCATGATCTTAGAAAAAAACTAACATAAAAAAGGAGCAAGCACTCCACTTTAGTGCATCTAAGGTCAAAGTATAATTCTGGAGGCAAACGGAAAACCAGCGTAAGTCACGATAAAGAATGCTACTCTTTTAAGCAGAGAAACTACTGAAGCGCATTCAGTTCGATGACAACTCAAAAGGGAACGAGAGGCAGCAACATTTTAGTATTGGAGAGATTTCCCATACTGATATCAGAAACTTAAGAGAGTAGGGGATATTTAAACCTTTACTCTTATCTCTCCAATTCTATAGTACAGAACATTTGAATGTGCTGTACGGTGAGATATAGAAATAGCACGATGATAACTTATAATCCATTTTAGATTACTTTCATTCCTTAGTCTTGTGTAGTCTTAGAACTTCTCCGCGGGAGAACTTCTAGACCATTCTCACGAGATGTTAGGGAACTCTCTTGAAGAATTAGATCATGTTCTACAGCTTCTTCCCAACTGTTTAGACAAGTCTCTTCAACTTATTCATAAGGACGAGTTGGTGATTAATAAGGATAGGCTAGTTTAGATCTTTGACTCTTTGTTATGAGAGAACTAACTCCTTAAATCTTTATAAAGATCAATATTATAGCCATCCTAGATTGGATCCGGTGCTGGATTGTATAGCGATAATTTCCATTTATAAACAATACTTCATCTTCAATAAGTTTAATGCTTAACAGGATAGTTTACTCGTAATTATCCATAGCCAGATGAGTACATATAAGAATATTTTAATTCTACAACTAGTTACTATGCACTAACGGTAAAACGCACACATCTCTTTACTTTAACATTTTATTATTAAACTGTGATTGTTTACAACCTATTGCGTTAGGGATTATCTTCTTGATCCTTCAGTCAAGGTAGGTCAGATTGGCTAAATTTACTGTACTTATCCAACTTCCAACACAACTGAAAGGTTTTGGGCATCCTATCTTTGTCCCAGGTTTCTAGATCTTGTTCTTCAGAATCCTATTACAAATGGAAGGCAAGGATCAAATTCAAAAATAGTCTAGAAGATGTTACATGTGTTAGGCATATTTTCAGCATTCAGCAGTGTTTAAGTCCAGTAAACAGTTTTGTCGTTTGCATTTCAGAGGCTAATGTCTTTCATGACTCCTGTAGTTTGCATCATTCTCCAATATAATAGAGAAAAGGCATCTGGAGAATCTATTTAACACATTGGATTTCAAGGAATAGGACTTGTGCCAGGAACGAGCACAGGACCATAATCAGACTTGTTCTTTGCATGCGACAAGACTGAGGAAAAGCTGCCTTCTCTAGATGCTGTATTGAAGTACAACTACCTATATTATCTCATTCGCTGAACCCAAAAGTCTAAGTTAATTAACTATGTATGGCGCCTCAATAGATTGCTGACATTCAATTCTCCTTTTTTGCTAGAAAGTAGGAATTAACAATATGAGTACTATTTAGGAAGAAGATATTCCCATCAACCAATGATCACTTTGCCTCTCAGCCAGTCTCCAAGATGGATTATATCAATCTTTAGTAAATGCTAATTGATTAACTTTGAGATTCAAGTCATCCTGTAGAATGAAGTTCCATTAGAATTACTCAAGATAACTTCTTTTTTAGACATGGTTCCACACGCAGTTGTACCAGGGAGAGAATCATTTGGTTGTTCCCAGTCCTATCAGGTGTATCAATTAGAAGTATATTGATGTATTTCTGACCACTTGGTTCAATCGCATTTGGTATTGTTGCTCATGGACTTCTTTGCCTATTTCGTGGCGGCAATTATAAATGGAAATTTGAAACTATCTATAAAGTAAATATCTAACTATCGTAAATAGTAGAGCAACATCGCTCTTGACCCTTCCATGAAGGGACCAAATATTCAGCATACTCTAATCGTTATGAGCATGCGAAAATTCATAACGGTAGAACATTCCAATCAATTTGTTCAAAATCAATCCCACACCACCAAAGAGTGCGGAAGTAAGGAGACTTCCCACTGCGCTTAGTTGAGGAGGTCTGAGGATACCAACAATGGAGGCAGCGATAAATGATGCCATTCTAGCCTTTTTCAATCGCCTCAGTGCATCTTGACAATACTTACAATATTTTGTATGCCCATTGAAGACATCAAACACAATGTCATTGTTAGATGGTGGCATAATTGGATTGTTCTTGTATGGGATTCGCCCTCCAGCCAGTTTTCTCATCCAATTTCGAAACATAATAACACCCATATCACTGCTTGAGGGACTAATCGCTTTCGTGTAGTGATAAGGTTCCTCTCCCTCTTTCAAAACTGACATATACTTATTCGTAGACGCCATATATCTCTCCTGGTGATGAAGGAACAGACCATCTTGATTCAAGAATGCACTTGCAAGAACATGATTTAGCCATTTTGGCATTGGAATTGTGAATCCGGATAGTAGTTTGGGTGTTGCCCCATTTTGATCTTTCAGAATGACAATTCGACCACAGTGATACGAGAATCCTGGACGAGAGGGTGCAATGTAGAGCTCTAACGTTTGTTTTGCTCCTTCTCCAAATTCAGCATCTATAGCAACCAATGAGGGTGATTCGAAATTGGTAACAGATGGATGACTAGCACCTTGCAATTGTGTGGAGATGGAAAACCCATTTTTGGATAAGGGTTTCACGCTAGCTAATCTCATTTCTTGATTTCCATATCGACTTCCGACAATGTTGTGATGGGACACGCTCACATGTGCTTGAAGGGAAGAGAGAGGTGAGATAAATACAACAATTTATTCACCAGATATTTCGTCATTTACCTGGATCCACAACATTCTCTAGGAAAAAGTCTGCCCCATATGGAAGCTCCCTAAAGTTCCATGGACCTTCCCAAAGTCTTTTGACATCAGTTTCTGCAGGTCTGTGAACTACAGGTGTTAGCTCTGATTCCAGTACAGCATCTTTATCAGAACTAGGCCATACAAATAAAATTCCATTGATCACTTTTGTAGGATAGGCGTTACAATTGGATTTTGGATTGCTCTTGATGCGCATTAGTTCATTTTCTGACTCCACCTGAGGAACGGCAACACAGTTACCTTTGCCATCAAATCTCCATGCGTGATAACTGCAAAGTAATGTGCCATCATCTTCAATCCGACCTTCACTCAAAGGAACTTTACGGTGAGGACACTCGTCTTCAAAGACACGCCATGTACCAGTATCTGATCGCGCAGCTCCACGGGGTCGTTTGGATTTCGGACGGAATTCTGCACTTCCTTCTATCGGTGCATCATTCCATACTACAATGTCTTGTCCTAGGAGATGGAATCTATGTGGCTTTTCACGATCTAATATCTCAACAGGGACAAGAGGGTACCATGATTTGAACCAATCAAAATGATCGCTACCACTTTCTTGATTTTCTTCTTTTTCACCTGGAACTATTATTTGGCGTTCAACAGCAATTTTGGAAGAACGAAGCGCAATTGGATTACCTCGTTGGCTAGGTAAATGAAAACTGGAAGCTAAAAAGCTGTTCGAAACCAACAAGATAGTATTAAAGGAAAACGCCATTTTCTTTTTTTGACGTAAGATGTACAATGAGTGTTTTGGAGCAAATATTAGGACCTATGAGTCAGATCACTAGGAGTGCTGTATACTGGCCATACAGTATAGGTGTTGTGTCTGACACGACTGAATTAGATTTTTTTGTTCAAATCATTACCTTGAAGCACGACAGTTTGACGGGGATTGAGACTATAGCTTAACAATGATTAGGAAATATGAAAATCATCTGAATGAAACATAGCTGCATCCCAAAGTGAGATGGCAATTCTCAGAAGTTGCAGCTTTGGAGAGGAAAATTCCGATACTTTGGAGGATATGGTTGGGTGATTGGTGAGGAGAGGGATCTGGACTTCCGCACAAGTACCCTAGATCTACAAACAGAAAACGCAATCTCCTGTTTCACTTGTTTAGAGAAGAATGCACAAGGTAAGTAGGTATCAAAAGAATGGCTGATAAGTCAGGAGAACCTTGTGGCCCAAAGGCTAATGAAATAGTACCTTCTAGTTGACACCAAATTGAATTTAATAAATTCACCATTCCTTGAAGATTGAGATAAGATGAGTACTTTAGTTGGAAACCGCTTGAAGCGGTGATACATAATAACTATCAGGATGACACATTTTGCAAAAGTGTTCTCTATGTATCATTTAGCATATTTGAAGACTCAAGACACTGTTGCTGGATCCGCGGACAACCAAGATACTGCACATTTATTTTTATGCGAATTAAAAATTGTTAATGTCATTATTCTCTATACTTTTTGAGTGTTTCTTCTCTTTTCAAAAGGTTCAAATACTTTGGACACATCTGAAGGCCATCAATAACAAGAAACATGTCACAAATTGGGAGGTTGTGATGGATTAGCGGATACAGTAATGAATCAGAGAGCTGAATTCTGGTTTCCTTACAAGATGTTGAACAAAAAAATTGAGACATTATCTCACGGTGCTTCTTTCTTTTTGAGAATTGTAGCTGTAACTTACCGTTAATTTACACCTGTGACTCATTTTTTATCTTTTCTCCCATTCAGAGAACCCTACCAGTAAACCATTCACAAGTCGACACAACCATTTCCTTACCATGAGCATCCGGCGGCTTGGCGATGATCTTCTCAAGGAAGTTGTAGATAATGCAGCACCGTCCGCTGAAAAATGTACCGATCTGGTGCGAGCACTATCGAAGCAGAAGATTACTTTGACAATACTTCAATCGACTGGAATCGGGAAGATACTAGCAAAAGCTGCTCGTATTGTAAAGCGGAACCAAAGTCTAGAGGAGCAAAATTGGAGCATAGTCTACAGAGAAGCTCAGGATCTGATAAGAATTTGGAAAGATCTCGCATCGTCAAAATCTTCTTCTAATAAGTCGACACAAGGTAAAGTGGTTGCCAAAGATAAAAACGACAATCTTGCCGACAACTCCCCTACATCAATACTGGAATATCGCTCTCTTCTTATCAAATATAAGAAAGAGTTGTACAAAGATCCACCAGTCTTACCACCGAAGGTTACTTCCGTGGAAGTTGGTCCCGTGAACTTTGGTGAACCAGTAAGAGACAAAAAAACTGGGAAATTAATCTTTGAAGGGTATTATGATGAGAACGAAAAGTCAATTCAAATTTTAATGAAAGAATTTCATCCAAATCGAACACCCGAAGAAATTTTAAGAGCTGGGGCCTTTGGAGGAACTTATTTTCGTCCAATCCACTCTGCTGTCACGAATCAGCACTATATATCACAACAGGTTCTTCAAGATACTGTGCAGCCATTGTGGATTCAGGGACTTCCAGCATCTGAGTACCTCACTTCATCTACCTATCGCGAGAAAATTAATAAGTATGGAGTCTCGTGTGGTGGCTCGCTTGGGATGTGGGAATCCAGTGGATGGATTACAGCCTTAGACCCCTACGGTTGGTTTCAATGGTATTGTCGATTTTATCAGGGACGCCGATCAGCAGATGATGCACGACAAATATCAAGATGGGCAAAGAGTGCAGGTTCCAAGGGGAGATTTCGATCACAGCTCTGTAACAAAATTCTTTTGAATTCTTCTACGTATGACGATGCTAGTATAAGCCCTGTGATTCGCCAAACATTACTTCATTGGGGGCTCGAGATTACGCCCGATATTTTGGATGCACACCGGAAAAGAATGAAAAAGTAAAGGTTATCCTTGATAAAGTTATTCTACTTCTACACCTTATCACCAGTTCTTGCCTAAAACCTCGATTAATTGAGCTTTCTCTTTCTAAGAATGATATCACGAATAAACTGAAATGAGATGCATAGGGAACTTGATGCTAATTATGAAAATTCGTCCAAGATCTGGAAGTACACAGTGTAAATGTTGATTCAATAGATACAACTGATTGATGTTATACACTACTTCCTTTCAAAATACTTCAATTATTCAATCCATTAATTTGGAAGTCCTTCATATTCTTGCAACTGAATTACTGCTTACAAATTATTTTCTTACCAGGAGACCGTCTATCTCCTAGGTTCACATCCAGTCAAATATTCAATTCAATCAGGGGTTGTTGAATAGCCGAAATCCTGTAAATACCATACATGATTGAGTACTAAATGCCTCATCCCTCTACGAGACACGAATTAACTAGATTAAAAACAAGGAGCCCCACTATCTCCTAGGTTCACATTTAATCAAAGGTTCAATTCTATCATGGTTACTGAATAGCTGGAACATGCAAAATAGAGTAATACATATCTAAAGGAAAACAAACCGAATGGAAGTAACCCTACTGACGATCAGCGTATCTCGGGATGTTAGTCTGTCATTACATTTAGTCCAGACACACTGGGGATAAAGCTTGAATGAATTACCACCACTGAATGCATTGAAACGAAGCAAACTGAAGCAAAAGCAACTTTGCAGCCATAGAAGTAGACATGTCATCATTGTTGCCTTATAGACACAACTGCCAAAAGATTGGATGTGAACTCAACATAGCCTTAACATTACCATGTCATCTAACTCACCTGAAATCCACTTTTTATCAGATGTCATCTCAACACAAGAAAGAAGTGGAGACAACATTGATGAGTTGTCCCCTCACCAAGCGCATCAAATCTGTCGCAATGGCAACAAAAACGAGCCACCAAAGCAATGCAAGTTTGGAGGACAATTTGAGGATCTAAAAGGTCATGTATATGACTGCATTAATGCTAGCAATGCTGACCAATACATGAAGACTACAAAAGATATAGCAGAATGCATAGGACACACTAAAAATGTGATATGGAAGATAGCATGTCTATTGAGAATCTTGAAGTCATGACAACAGAGATGCCACCAGAATTGAAATGAGAATATGAGAGAAATATGTAGATGAGTACATTAAGCAACTGACTGTTGCTAAGGAAAACTTACAGACAGCATATTCCTTGATCTGAGGACAGTGTTCAAACCTAATATCCCAAAGGTTGGAAGCTTCTGCCAATTTCCATGATCTATCTAGTAAAGGTGGTGCCATGGAACTCCTTAAGCAAATCAAGAACACCACCTACAACTACCAGAGGCAGCAATATCTACCACATGCTATCATAGAAACAACTTTATGGATGCTATCAATTAAGTAGCATGCCTACGCAAGGGTGGTATGAGTTATTCAACAATCTAATTGATGTTGTTAAGTACATAGGAGAACTGTGGGAACTGACCCTGGTGTCATGGAACAATTAGCAGCATCATACTCAACGAATGTAAATGACTTATTTGTAAGCAGGTCAGTGAGCAGTATCTGGCTACGGCATTATTAACCAGTGGGATTCAAAGAATGATTGGAAGACATAGTACCCAACAACTGCTTCATATATTTCATAACAAACTACTTCCAAAGTGCCCAATCAACAGGCAAGGTATACTTGCAGCTGAAGATATCTTTGGACCGGACCTGGGAATAAATACTAAAAGGGAAGACCATACACCACACCCCTGTCTCTGTTTGACCAGATATAATCAGCATCCCCATGAGCATCATGAAACACTATCTGGATATAACATTAACAGGAGACATCTTGTTTATCAACTAGCTCCCGTTTTTTGTGACAATCTCAAGGGATAGACAGTTCTGCACCAGTGATAGGGCCTCAAGGACATGAAGAATCGAATGTTATTTAAAATGCAATCAAACAAAGTGATTAGTATCTACCAATCAAGAGTATTCAAAATTATTCAGATACTAATACACAATCACTTTGAATCCCTTCAGACAGACTGCAACATCTTGTTAAACACACGATGAGCATGTACCAGAAATAGAAAGGCATATCAGGACTCTTAATGAATGAGCCCGCAGCATCTTCAACACCCTCCTTTTTAAGAAAATTCCAGATTGGATGACTATTGAATTAGTGTATGAGTGCTCTAGACAGTAAGCCCAAGACCAATCATAAATGATCACTCAATTGACTATGAGAAACATTTTTGTCTCAAATATGGAAAATATGGACAAACTCACGAGATACATAACAATCCATTAACATCCAGAACTGCTGGTGGCATTGCACTAAGACCTACAGGAAATGCTCAAGGAGGCTATTACTTCATAAGTCTGTCAGCGGGTAGCAGGATAAAGCGATATTGATGGGTTGTGCTGCCTATTCCCAATTAGGTTGTTTACCAAGGTTAGTCACATATATAAAATGTAGTAATTGATGATGACTAGATTAACGACATAAAAAACCCTGAACAGTTCAATGATACCTTGGATACTGAAGATATTGGTGATGTTCCTGGAAATGATGATATCATCCAAGAGGATGCAAATGACAATGCAAGCCAAGATAACACAAATCAAATCATGGATGACAACATGAATTACAGAAATCATTATAATGATGAGGCACCTAACAATGAGGGAACCGCAGAGGATATCCGGGAGAACGATAATCATAGTGATGATGATGAAGATTCAGAATATAATCAAGAAAATTTCATGGCGTTTGTTTTTTATTAGACGAAATGTTTAGTCAGGTAGGAAATTCGTTGTTACTCGCCTAATTTGGCCACCAATTGCCACCACATAACGAAGCAGAATAATTGAAGAGATACAGCGATGAGGGCAGCAAACCGTAGAATCTCTTAGTATTGTCCTTCGCAAAGAGCATTCACGTTTGAACTTATATTCTATGTTAGTGTCTGATGCTAATACTGAGTTTACTCAGGAAGTCTCACAGCAACCAACTCCACATCTATCTTTTTTATCCGTCTGATGTTGAATGATGACCTGCTTGATTATGCATCATGCTCCTGATGCTCTTTCAACTAATTTGAGGATATATATCTAAATTGCTCTTGACCTCAATTGAATGAATCTCGTCCTAGGAAAATTGATGATGAAAATGTCATCCAGTCCATAGAGTACACATATGTAGTTGGTTTTCTATTCTGCCGCCCTGCTACGTGTTCTTTTCTCATCATAAAACATAACATGCTAAATGAGCTGATTACAACAGGTACTTATTTTTATTGTGAAAAGTCAAGGGAATGAAGCTGCTCTACATAGCTAGTATTTCGGATGACTTCCTAAACGCTTTATGAAAGCAGAATCTGAATTCCCAAGTCCATGTTTAGATTTTATTTGACAACTATAATGTTAGGAAGTAACGTCCGGGAAGCATGTCAAGTAAGTCCTCAAAAGTAGGGGAGGTCAACAAGTAAGCATAAAATAGTCAAACTTGAAACAGGGCATGGATTCGGTATTTCATTGATGTAGATATTCCCTGGAAATCAAGTGAGATTATATCGACAAGGATCAGGTCGAATGTAATTAATTGCTTTACGACAAGGTGATAATTGAGGCAAAATCACTCCAAGGGTTGAAAACATCTGTATCAAGATTCCATTAGCTTCTAGCTTAACCAGTATCTCGTTTAGGCTTTAAGAATACGAAATACGACCCAACTCTTTAATAGTGGGGAATGCTATGTCAATGGTTTGAAATACATCTGTCTCGTCGCGTATCCTAAAGTTTAAACACAATTCTTTGGAGTATTGCCGTGCTCGTGAAGCTATTTTAGTTAGAGTTTTACGGTGTTCATACATTAAAAGTGAAGAGAATGTCAGTAATATATCGACAAACCGTTAAGGTAGTCCAGGTTGATTGACTTGGGTAGAAGTTATTGATTCATACACAGAAGAATAGCGGGCTTAAAAGTTATCACCTTATAGTGGGTTAGGAACTTAGGATGCATGTTTTCCCGAGCTCAAACAAGAGATTTTAGGAGTAAATTGAGAAGCGGTAAGATTAAAGCTTATCCAACTTAAAAATGGAATTTCTTCAGATATTGGGAAAGTATTGAGGTAAAATAGGATGTAATTAAGTGAGGAAAATTTAAAAGAAATAAGTTTGCCCCATCCTTTAGTATCGGAAAGAACTGATTAAGCATTGTATACGCAAGTTTCACAGGCAAAATAGGAGTTTTATTCTGGAAATTTTTGTGAACGGTTAATCATGAATTTTCTTTATACCAATAAATATAAAAGTTAGTATTAATACACATTCAATCATGAAATGATTGTAGGAGAAAAACCATTTTCAACCAAAATTCAATCATATCAAAATTGATATCATCTAACCACAGCACATTTAAGGTCGACAAAAGTAGTATATAGGTTCATGAATACATCATTCACACAGGATATGGATTCGAATCAATGTCGGTAGTGCCGAATATTATTGTCAATGAACACATTAATGAGATACAATTGCAGATTCTGCTATTCTAATGAGGAGTATCTATTTCAGCAAATACAATTTGAAATCATAAACAAATTATACTTTTTCTATCTTTTCATAAAATCCCATAAGCGGGATATTCAGCTTAAGAAGTATGAAGGAATAGGTATCTCATGTCACTACCTTTCCGTTCTTTGGATAGATAAGTCTGCTGCACAAGACTTTCCCATTGTCAAGTTTTATATTGTAACATAATCATTATTTCCAACCACTCTTACTGCACCCCGTTTAAATATAGAATCTCAAATTTTGATTGTACCACCACTTCGTTACCAAAGG
>CAAAJI010000031.1:9261-24101 GCA_900642245.1 Fragilaria radians
GCCACCCTGGAGGTAAGACCGCAGGATCCTGTGGATTGATTGCGATTTCCGGTAGGAGCTTTCCATTATTATCATACATGGGTGAAAATTCAGGAATGTTCACCCATGCTAGCCGTCCTTTCCGCCAATAGGATTCGGGGAGACGATGCAAAATATTTTGATACTGCATGTCCATATAGAGGACAAGCCGCTGTACGTGATCGGCATGCACCACGGGATCCCGCATCAATAGGTGCATCCAGACGATACGACTGAGCTCCTCGTGTCGTGCGTCTCGGTCCGATTCGTAATCTGAAAATGCCAAATCATAATGTGACATATGCTGAAAGGTATATTGTTGAACTTTTTTCAAATTTTTGTTGACTGTAAGTTCCGACAATCCCTGTTCACGAATTCTCTTTCGAGTGTCATCCCAAAAGAGTTCAAAGAGTTCTTCTTGGATTGTTAGAGAATTCAAATGCTCCTCCGTAGAATCTGATATAAGTCGTTTGTGAAGGAACCAAACATGCATTGTAAGAATAGCGTGGCGTGGACGGAATTCACTACCGATCCGACCAGGACCATACCAGATGCTGAAATGTCAGGAGTGAGTAAAGATATGTATCACTTGATATCGAAACAAAAAATGAAATTATGACTTACGGATCATCAGCCCGCATTTGAGCGAAACGAAAAAGTCGATCCGCCTGGACACTACGCTCACGTTGCATGGAGAGAGAGTATGAATCTATCCATCTTTGAAAAATACTCTTTTGAGGTGGACTTGGTCGGCTGGGAGCGTCATCAGTTGATAGAAATGATTTCTGACTAATGGACGGATAAGAGTACATTCCATTGTTACCTGCTAACACTCTTTGCAACGCTGGAAAGCATGGGTGACTCGAAGGTTTCCGAAGCAATGATCGTGAACGGGAAATCATGGTTGGTTAGGAAATGGCTCAGAAACAGAAATCCTGAGTCAAAACTTTTCTCCAAGTAGAGTAGTCCAGTAACAAAATATTCACTTGATGTTTGATTGAACCTGACGTGAGAGCAGACGTGTTATTCTGAGTTTTCCATTTCTGAACATAAAAGGTCGCACAAAAAACATTGATCAACACTCAAAGTACTAATGATGATGACGATTAACAAATGCACGACTTTTCTACTGGCTCTCTTGTTCATCATGAAATTGACGTCAACAGTTGCTTTTGCCCCTCTTCCCTCCTGGACCTTTTCAACGTCGAATATCATGGAACGCCATTCCTCCGTCACTAAAATGAATATGATCTTTGGTCCACCAAAGGATGATGGTTCACCTGGAGATTACGTGTGTAAGGTAAGTTCACTGCCTCATTACTTTTGGAGCTGAAAGATGTCAACACCTTTGAAACCTCGCTCATTCGGACATTGTGCCGCGGTACAATTTTGTAATCTCTTCCTCTGAACAAAAACTCAATAAACTCCTTTTGAAATTTTCATTTATCTATTTATTGATAATGCGATATCATTTAATTCTATTAGGATTGCGGCTATGTTTTTACCAAGGGTCCCAAGGCTTGGGCCGAACTTCCTGACAACTACAAGTGTCCTCCATGTGGGGCTCCAAAATTCAGATTTAAGAAAGTTCCAAAAGGTAGTGCGTCTGGAAAGGTTGATGTCAAGAAGTCATGGTTTGGTAAATAAATATATATACCAAAGGATTGCGAAAAGAACAATCAAGAGAATTATCAGGAAACTGGAAAGAACGCTTTGATGCACCTTTACTACAGTAATAACTTGATATATACATACAGCAGGCATGTACAATTCCAAAGTACAACACCACGTTAGCGAAAGATTTCTTTTCCCAGTTAGTGACAGTTGGTTAACAATACAATACTTAGCCTCTTTTTGGAAAGTTCATTCAAATACTGCATTTACATTCAAAAAATAATCGATTACATTTCAACATTCTGCTCTCATGGATTTTACAGCAGTCTATAGTTAAAGTTAAGGACAATACTAAAAATCCAAAATCAATTGCTGGTGCACATGTCAATCAACCATTCCTACATCAAGTTGTCAAAGAAAGGAAATCACTGAAATTTATTCTATTTCATGATATACATAAATACTCTATGGATGAATGGTAAAGATCAATGTCTCAAGGCTCTATCTTAACTCTATTTCGAGATTTTGTTCATCCTCTTGATGGTTCTTTTGTTCACTTTTCTTGTGGGACTGGGCTGATTTCTTTTTCGCTTAAGTAACCATTGGATTAAGCTTATACCTGTCTTTCTAATCAAACATCAAGTCAAGTTTTATCCCTGTGTTTCTTCCTTTTCCTACTGGTCAAGACTTAACTGGTATTTCAATACTTTTGGATGCATCTTTACTCCATTTCTTTTAGTCAGGAGAAAACTAGGATAAAAGCTCTGTGCTTACTCTATTGCTTGCCAAAGTTGATTTCCCGTTTCTCCACAATTCTATAGGAAGAGAATAAAAAATTGCCACTGGAACTTTCTTCCGAACATCTGCTTTGCTTAATACATAGAAACAGCGCTCATTGTTCAGTAGAAGGCAACATGGTTCAATCCAAATTTGAATTTATCTTGCATTAGCACTCATCCTTTTCAGTTTCAGTAGGTCTCTTCTCGGAACGAGAAGGCGCTTTCAATATAGCTTTGAACTCCTTATAAGTTAAATTGCTCCATCTGCTTTTCTCCTGCTGCAATAAATATGAGAGAGCGAGTGATGCAAGGTACTGTTTTACCTTTTTTCGCTTGGTCGAAATCAATCTGTCGCGCTGAAATATTAGATTTCCAATCAAGGGTATCCTGAGACTACGTTTCTTCCCAGATAATGTCAAAACGACTTGTTCAAAATCTCTGGGAGAAATAGATGCTAGTTCCGATGGAGAGGGATACATAAAGTCAAATCTCATCTCAATAAAGTTATCTTGTTGTAGCAGTCGCAAGTATTCGAGAGCGGTTTTTCCAGTAACGCTGACTTCCTCGGTTGTGATTGGCAAAAGGCCGAAATCGATCATCCTTTTTTTCAAGTCATCATTTGATAAGCGATGATCTGTCGTAATTTCATAATCTGGAAGTAGTATCTCCTTTACCTCTTTTACTGTCAAATCAAACCAGTTCACATTTTTGTTCGTGAGTAATCTCGACAGAGCCAATGAAGCAAGGTATGCCTTCACTTGTTGCTTGCTACCACGCGTTTTTTCACGATCTCGCTGGAAAATTAACTCCCGATCATAAGTTGAGTTGATTGCAGAATCTCCCTTCCTTATTATCAACTCAATACATTCGAACTCATTAGGGCTTATCGATGCAAAGTCCGTTTTTGATGGAAAAGTCGATCGCCACTCCAAATCTACCATGTCAGCCTCTTCGAGCTTCATGAGATAATCTATTGGAGATATACCATGCTTACTCCGTGAAGGGTGTAGTGTCGGGTCGATTTCTAGTCTAAACAACTGAAGTCTTTCTGATATTTGTTGATTGGACAATCTACGAAACCGCTGTCGCTTCGACAATATTGTTTCAGAACATACATTTTCGCTATCAGAAATTCTTTTTTCACAATTTTCGCTGCATGCACCATCGATTTGATAGCAGAGTTTCGACACATCCAAATCCGAAAGAGCTCTTGCCAAATCATCTAGCAAAGACAATACCTCATTGTGTCGTCTTGATTCGAGTCGGGTCCTCTGGTGAGTTTCCGAAATCTTGTTTAAAGCTAGCGAAGCAAGATTCTCTTTGATTTGTTGAGTATCATTTATGCTGCCGTCTAGTCTAAAAGTCCATCCTCCATCAGGAAGGAAATACGTGGAAAATTCAGACAAATTCCCTTGATTGATATTTAGCGTATGACTGTGCAACTCACAAGGGAAACGCGATGAGGTCGCTTGGCGTAATTCTATTTTCCATTCAGAACGCAATAGTCCCAATCGCTCAAACTTCGAAAGGAACTTCAGATATGTCTCTGATTGATTATTGAAAGATACTGTAGTCGGCTGTTGTCTTAAAAAGTCTCTCAATATTTCCTTCCCTTTTTTCACGGATTCCATGCTTCCAATCTCGGCATTTCTTTTTCGATCGTAAGGCTTAAAATAATCGACATCGAATACAGAGCAACCATCTTTGGCAATCATAAGTAGCTCATGCATTCCACAATAGTCAATGTCATTTATTCCTTTTTTCATATATGAGCTATCAAGATTATCCGTGCTTTCCCACATAGTTCGTCTTCTTGGCTCAGTGGAAGCAGCATAACGAGACACTTTAATCCTTCTGTTTATGAAGAGAGGAGTGAATTTGTCAATCACTGGAGTTGGAGGCAAAAAGGGGGTATCCAAAACCTTGGATGATCGGAAGACCACAGTCCAGTAGTCTTCACCAAGTACTACATTCTTGAGATTGCCTTCCAAGGGTGCAAAATCTTGAACCCTTTTTAATTTGGCGATTTCTGCTTCGCAAAGCCTTGAAAATGCTTGGATGTCGAAAGAGTTATCTATGCTACTGACGCAATCGGCATAGAATTCCTCTACTACTTCTTTTGGAATGTTCGAATAAGGCTCCGCGATCAAATTAGCCATCTGCGATGGCAGGGCTGCAAGACAAGTAACTCCGTTTTTCAGAGGCGGAGTGAATCGCTGAGGAAGGAGATTACATTTTCCAACTAAAGAACCATTTTGTAACGAATCTTGAAAATATTCTACGAGGTCTTCAGCCGATGGCGATAAACGTTTACCATAGTTATACCCGTAGTCAGAGCATATACCATCTTGGTAGGTCTGAAGATTCCAAAGAAGACCGCCAAGGTATAACTTACAATCACTTTCAACTGGGAAACTGAGATCCCATGCATAGGACGACTCGTGAATTGCATTATTTTCGCTTTTCAAGTAGTCTTTTCCCAGCAAGTCATCAATAGCAAGTTTGGCTAAAGCGTTTTTGCATTCCTTTATGTTGCTGTCCGCGCTGTAAGTGACTTCGTATGAGAGTGACTCCGTTGAACCGAGTTTACCAAGCGTTAAGCGTAGTCTTGAATGTTCAAAAGCCACATTTTCAAATGCAAAATGATTTTCTTCGTCATCTTCAGAAGTCAACTGCTCATCACCTTTTTCCGCAGATTCGTCAATGTCATCAAAAGTGAAATCAGTAATGTCGTCATCATCGTGATCATCATCATGGTCATCAGAACTAGGAAATCTGTCGTCAACAATTCCAATCTGCCGCTCAACACCCTCAGTAATGACTGTCCATCTCATTGGCTTAGGTAGCAGATTTGTCGACAATAGGTTATTCAGCTGCCCTAATGGAGTGACAACATTAGATTGCTGTTCAGCAATACGAGCGGCAGATTCCAGGGGACGCTCTAACTTTAGGCGTCCAAAGAAATCAATAGCGAATTCGAGATGGAAATTAAGTGAATCTGGATCAACAAGAAATGGATTATTCTTTCCTTCTTCCAACCATTCCCGAACTGCTTGAATGTAAGTTCGGAAGACACGATTGAAACCAGATGATCCCCTGAGCTTTGGAAGGTAATCATTTCCATTCAAAATAAGAAGTAACACCATATCTGTACGTACTCTCATAATATCTTGAGCTCTTAGTTGCGGTAGTAGCTGCGAGATATGACGGGTGGTTTCCCACAAACTTACAACAAGATATCGCTTTCCAACATCGGGTAATAACACAAATACATTGTGTGTGCAAATACTTGGTGGAATCACCAAGCCCTCCAATACAAGATCAGAATCTCCACCTACAATAGCCAAAGTACCCTTAGCTCGTTTTCTTAATATCCAATCCAAGATTTTTACTTCTCCTTCTCCGGCTGCATTAGATGCAGAAATGTAAATCGAAACTTTTGAAAGTGGCCCGTCAATAGAGACCATTCTTTGCCAGGACCAGAACAAGAGAGCTTGGTTGGCTTTATCCATAAATGTTGTTCCTGGTGTTATACACAATGTGTCTATTTCAGCGGAGCAGCGTTGACGGAGTCGCTTTTCCTTCGATGAATTCATTGCAATTTTCGGTGATTTTTGAATCCTTTCAATTAACTTCAATTTCCAGTGAGTCTTAGAAAGAGTAGTTAAACGACGTTTGCGTGAGGTAGCCAACTTTGCCGCTGAAGGCGGACCGTCCATTGCAAGAACTAGGGACTTTGTTGGTGTAGCCAATTCTACGCAGGCATTTAGCTCTCGCATTAGAATGGCTAAGGCATGATCCTCTGATGAACTTCGACGAACAGCAATGTGAAGTAATTGATTGATATCAATCAAAACATGATCGAAATACTCTTGAGATCCTTTCGAAGAGATACCACGGATTGCATCCGGGAACTGCGATTCAAACCAAGATCGGAATCCCTTTATTCCACTTAATTCAGTTTTGAAAATGTTTCGATTTATATTTCTAACAGGTAAAGGAAGAAATGCAGAAATACCAAATATGTACAAAAAAATATATAAGAGTTGTTTCGAAAAGTGCGCAGATTTTGAATAATTCATTTCCCAAAGTGATTGAATAATCTCGATCTTCTATCAGTCACAAAAAGCAGTGTCTTTCACTTGACTGTGACGAAGCAAATTGGTGACTGTATATTTGAGAAAATCAGTTAAGTCAATTTAAGATAAGAAGCAAGTCGCATGTCGACGTGGGGTCTTGTGAGGATCTTTGAATGATCTGAAGATGGAAATGATAAATGTCGATGATGGTGATGATTGATGGCTGGAATGAAATGTCAACTGTAATGCAGAGATTATAATGTACAAATTTTCACCAGTGAGTATATGAAAGATAATGGAATTAGCATTTGTGCCCGAGCGGTCCAAGGGGGTGCACTCAAGTTGCACTGTGTTCGCACTCGTGGGTTCAAATCCCACCGAATGCATGAATTATCTATCTTTTCCAGCCGGCAAGATATATAAAAAACATTTTGTCCTTTGTGCTTTTCCTCAAACCTTTTCGAACAATAGCTAGCTCTAAGGATACTACAGTCATATTAATGCTTTCTCACCTGATATTGTACTAGGCAGCTATTTTCAAGATTAAGTATTAATGTAGCATAATCATTTTAACTTATCCATTTATTTGAGTACCTTATCTGAAAATACAGTCCCACATATTCTCTTTTTGCTTCACAGAGGCGTTACAATTTGAAACATCAACTTTTTCTCTTGAAGTTCAATGCATTTCAAAAATGACGTCTATTTTCTTGGATCATCCCTGAAGGATTTTTTCACTGCTAAGGAGTAAATAATATACTGACCATCACAAGAATGGATTTGATGTATTAATCAACCAGATAGAATAAATTAATTGGCATAGGTAGGTGCTACTCTTCTTCTCGGCATATGGGAATTGTATCACTTAAATCTATTTTCATTTGCCAAATTGGTGTCTATGCTTTGATTAAGATTTCCCTACTTATGATCAAGAAGTTGTAAGGTGAGTTAGAAGCAAAGAAAGCACAAACTAAAATCCTAAGAAAAGCTTAAGAGATTAGTACTACCAATTCAATCAACTAATCAAGGCAGTCATCTCACACTTTGGTCACAAGCCTTGACAAAATACTCGTGTTATCACTCCCCTCAGGGCAAGTGACTGAGACATTGTCATCACCAGGCCAAGCCCAGAAAATATTTGGCTTGCACAGTTCATATCATTCATGGGAACTTCGGTGTTTAGTCAATTCATCAGCAGGATTGATTTTTAATTCAAGTTATTGATGTGTCAAGGTATATATGTCCAAGGGATGTCTCCAAAGACTGGTACCAAATAATGTGCCTTAATGGTCTATAACTTTAGGTTTCAATATCACACTATATCACAATTAAATTTTCTTCACTATTTTTCTCATTTTCTTCAGAATCACATGGGTTGACAGAACTCGGAATATATTCAATTAACTTCATAAAAGACAAGCGTTTTGTTAAAAACGTTGTGTAGCTTCCTCAATACCATACATAGATGTGAATCACTTACAAAATCTGAATTTCTGTTACTTTTGAAATGATCAACCCAAACTCTGCCAACATTCTGGAAATTTAATATCCTTCATCAATGTGAATTGAGTTATACTCCTATCTGGGTATGCCGTTACACTTCTTTGTAGCCAACTCCAGGATTTTAAAAATCGTTTATGAACTTTTTGATATTCACAAGCTCTGATGCAATACTTGGTATCCACTTTCCCTTTCACTTCCCATCAATCCCTCTGTAGTTGTCAGCGGTTCTGCACTGTGGCACTAAAGGCAGCAAACAACAATTGATTTCCTCTACATTTGTTCCATGCTTGCTTTCTTCTGAGCATATTGTTTTTCCTTTTCCGTTCCTTATTTGAAGCAATCCCCTCCCCCCCCTCTCTCTCTCTCCCTTTCTCTCTCTTCAAAAAAGGGGAGTCGTTACTTTTCCCTTTGATTATCTTATCAACTATTATTTGTAAATCGCACACCATCCAAAACCACATTGGCGCATGACTCTTTTTTCATAAATGATTCTAGCAAGTCCTTCCCTCTTCAATCACTTCCTCTAAGTGTTAAAGCAATGGCCTTCCTATACATGCTTATATGAAGTTCCTGTACCAATTACATACTATCCCAAAACAAGAAACTAGCATAATCCCTTCATCCAATTCAGCCCATTTAAATGGATTAAATCTCTAGATCAGATCAATGCAACCTAATTTTGTGGTCAAGGAGTGGCTTCCCGTTTTTCGGCCTTCTAGCCGAAGATCCTAGAGTTCCATTCACTTATTGCCATTGTTGTTGATTGCTAGGATCTCATCTTTGTTGCTAATATCATGAGCGTCTTTATACGTTCATTCCACTTTAGGCTTACTTGTTTTAGTTATCCATTAGGAAAATTAGTGAAGAAGACTGTGTGAGTCATGATTCACAAGTGATTTGTATAGCAACCACAACTTTTACTCGTGATAACACAAGTATTATTTCAAGACTTGTGACCAAAGTGTGAGATGACTACTTTTATTAGTTCGATTGAATTGACAGTACTTACCTTAATTTTTACTTAGGTTTTTTGTTTCTGTTGCGCTGTCCCTATTGACGTCTTTCAAAGACTCTCGTTCCTACCACCATTGTCGGATACTTGTGAATTTTTGTGGTCTTCTGATAAGAAACCATCGAGAACTGAAGGAGTGAAATCTCATTTAAATGGATCTATTAGATCAAAGAATGGAGTATAAGATTTAATCTAGTGCATTCAATGGGAAAAAAGAGGATCAAAATAAATGGTCCAAAAAGTTTATATCAAGGGCTTCTTTGATGGGTCACAAGAACGTTTTGTTACGAATCGAAGAAATACCAGAGGACAAGTTAAGGACAGATTTTGAAGACTTTGCTATGAAGAATAAAATTTTATTTGCTGAACTGATGATGACTTGTGAGGAAGATGTTTGTTTTGATTTAGTTGAGAGCTGCCAGGCGGAGATTCAATACTGGCACGGGAAGAGTTAAAGGCAAAGTATCGACCTTCCTGCACAATGACTCTGATTTCATTGTCAGATGTAGGTCTAGATCCAGATGTATGGATCCGTGATTTAGAAAGGATAAGAAGAAGCCTGAATAGTATTGGGCATTTGTCAGTGATGTTGATTTGATTAATCATGTCATAAATAATCTACCAGATGACTATGAAACTTTTATTGAGAATCTTGAAGTTGAGATAGACAATGGTACAATGAATCTGTATAGATGAAGAACTAACTATAAAAGACTTGTTTACAAAGAAACAAAGCCAGTGAAGAGAAGTGGCAGAGTTGATAAAGTCTTATTTAGGGATTCAAGGGAACATGTCGAAACTGCGGAAAGTATGGTAACAAAGCTGTGAACTTTAAAGAAAGGTCATCAAAGAAGGATGTACCTTTTCTTATTGTCATCTCAAAGGTCATATAGAGAGTAACTCCTGAAAAAAAAGGCAGAGAAAAATTAGAAGGCTAGCAAGGAACAGAAAGAAATAATCTTTTCATAAGAAGCTTTTGTTTGGTTCATAGAATGATGAGCTTAGAGACCAAGATATGTGGATTGGTGACTCTGGAGCTACATGTTACATGACTAACCAACTGGACTGCATGTTTGCTGTAGAGGAAGTTGATAAAACAATTATTCTTGGCGATAGTAAGAAATTGAAAGCTACAAAAGTAATAGACAAATTCAAGTATTAAATGGAAATAAAAGAGGGCAAAGCTCTGGAAGAGGTCATGCATTTGGCCGTACCCGTGATAGTGTAAACCGTGGGAATACTCCTAATCCAGTAACTGCTGGACATAACAATTACTTACCGCTTGACAAATACGGTGCTTTGTCTCCTGAACAGCAAGTCCAATTGCATAACTCACTCAGAAATGCGAACTTTCCTTCAGTTACTTCTGCTTCAACTCCACCTGTAACCTCCGTCCCAGCTCCAACTTCTTCCCTACCTGAAAGTGTTTCTGCTAATGCAATCACAACTGTGCCATCTCTACACGCCATATCTGCCTGTCGTGCACGTCCTTCTACCAATGCGGAAGTCACTATCAATGAGAATGGTTCACAAAATTCTATTCAATGATTTAACTCCAACCGAATCATCCATGTAAAATTGCATGATGTCCGTGCAATCAATAACTGGCACAAACAATGGAATGGCTGTTGCAGAAATGCTTGAAATGGATTGCAATCCTCATGAATTTGTTGATGTCATTGGTGCCACTGATGGTGTCAATCTTGTAAACCTACCAGTTAGAACTTACTGTGCGAAATCCAAGCTGTTGGTGGGTAGAATGTGATTGGTGTTTTTAACAGTTATGCTGCGTTATATCTACATTTCAATGTACTACCTGGGGAGTTAAAGTCTTGGATACCCCAAGGAAACATGGAGGTGCGCGGAAAAGGGTAACACCTGATGGGTATGCATTATGATTTAAAAACATTGATGTTGGTTTGCATTTCCCATTGACTTATCCCAATGAATCTTAACTTGATTGTCTTCAACACGTTGAGTTTACATCACCCGGATCATGGGATCCAACTTCAGAAGTAGATGATCACAGTGATGAAGCCTGGTTAAATGAATTTGACGACCCTAATACCCTTGATGATAATGATTTTTTCCGAGTCAAGAATGGTTATTTCTTACCTGATGATGATACTCTCAATGCTGCAAATGGATTTGCTACTATTGCCAATGTCAATTCCCATACAGTTCAGAATGTTAAACGACATAATTGGGATTATGACACCCTAAGAAACTTCTTTCTCTGAGACCTGTTCAAGTTATCCAGGATACTATAACTGTAACAATGTAGTATGCCGGTCAAATCTACATCTTCCACTAAACTGTCATTACAATCTCATTTACCTGCTCTTAATGTATGACGCCTGGATGAGATGTTGCTACTGATACTTCTTTTGCAAATGTGACTGCTCATGCTGTCTCATCCTGCGCTCAATGATATGTCAGAAAGTTATCTTTACGTACAAAAGCCTTTGGAATGAAATCTGATGGTGAATTTTGGTGCCATGAATTGTCTAATCTCAGACAATGCCAAGGCTGAGATATCCACTGCAGTGAAATATGTCTTACAACAATTAAAAATTATTGTCCTTTAGTCTGAGCCATATTACCAAAATCAAAACCCTGCTTTACGTTGCAATTTATAGTCCATTAAGGCACATTATTTGGTACCAGTCTTTGGAGACATCCCTTGGACATATATACCTTGACACATCAATAACTTGGAATTAAAAATCAATCCTGCTGATGAATTGACTAAACACCGAAGTTCCCATGAATGATATGAACTGTGCAAGCCAAATATTTTCTGGGCTTGGCCTGGTGATGACAATGTCTCAGTCACTTGCCCTGAGGGGAGTGATAACACGAGTATTTTGTCAAGGCTTGTGACCAAAGTGTGAGATGACTGCCTTGATTAGTTGATTGAATTGGTAGTACTAATCTCTTAAGCTTTTCTTAGGATTTTAGTTTGTGCTTTCTTTGCTTCTAACTCACCTTACAACTTCTTGATCATAAGTAGGGAAATCTTAATCAAAGCATAGACACCAATTTGGCAAATGAAAATAGATTTAAGGTGATACAATTCCCATATGCCGAGAAGAAGAGTAGCACCTACCTATGCCAATTAATTTATTCTATCTGGTTGATTAATACATCAAATCCATTCTTGTGATGGTCAGTATATTATTTACTCCTTAGCAGTGAAAAAATCCTTCAGGGATGATCCAAGAAAATAGACGTCATTTTTGAAATGCATTGAACTTCAAGAGAAAAAGTTGATGTTTCAAATTGTAACGCCTCTGTGAAGCAAAAAGAGAATATGTGGGACTGTATTTTCAGATAAGGTACTCAAATAAATGGATAAGTTAAAATGATTATGCTACATTAATACTTAATCTTGAAAATAGCTGCCTAGTACAATATCAGGTGAGAAAGCATTAATATGACTGTAGTATCCTTAGAGCTAGCTATTGTTCGAAAAGGTTTGAGGAAAAGCACAAAGGACAAAATGTTTTTTATATATCTTGCCGGCTGGAAAAGATAGATAATTCATGCATTCGGTGGGATTTGAACCCACGAGTGCGAACACAGTGCAACTTGAGTGCACCCCCTTGGACCGCTCGGGCACAAATGCTAATTCCATTATCTTTCATATACTCACTGGTGAAAATTTGTACATTATAATCTCTGCATTACAGTTGACATTTCATTCCAGCCATCAATCATCACCATCATCGACATTTATCATTTCCATCTTCAGATCATTCAAAGATCCTCACAAGACCCCACGTCGACATGCGACTTGCTTCTTATCTTAAATTGACTTAACTGATTTTCTCAAATATACAGTCACCAATTTGCTTCGTCACAGTCAAGTGAAAGACACTGCTTTTTGTGACTGATAGAAGATCGAGATTATTCAATCACTTTGGGAAATGAATTATTCAAAATCTGCGCACTTTTCGAAACAACTCTTATATATTTTTTTGTACATATTTGGTATTTCTGCATTTCTTCCTTTACCTGTTAGAAATATAGATCTTGATATCATCGTAACGTAACAAAACATCAAGTTATGGAAAGATTAGGAATTTGAGATTTCAGAGCACAACATAAACGACTTTGAATCTCTTGAAGTTTAGTTGTAAGGAGAAAATACAGCCATGAACATTTTTTTTTCTATTGCCATACACCACACACAGATTGGAATGAAAACGAATCAAAAATTTCTGTTTCGTTTTACGTCAGATGAAATAATAAAGTGATTATTGTGAGCCATGTCAAAAACGATGTATTGCTATGAGATGTTGGCCATGGTCGAATAAACGTGGGAGGTATTCCTCGAAAAGTATGATAACAGCCTAGGGATAAATCATTTTCATCAAAACATTTGCAATTTCCTGTGGAAAAATCACAAATTCCTTGACCTGCGCAGTTTGCTGGACAATAGGATTCAGGACAAACAGCGGATTTTGGAGGACAAATAATTTTGTAGTCGCTTCCAGGTAAATACTTTACATCACCCTCTTGGCATGTAAACGTACTTCCAATATTAGTCGCAACGTAATATGTTGAATTCCCAACGCTGCAAGCTACGTCCAGGCAGATTGGACGTTGGACGGTAGTTCCCGAGGTTAAAAAGCACTTTGCTATGTGACTTTGTGTTTCATGGATGCTGAGGGACTCGGGTAGTTTTGGCAGATCAGTTGATTCAAACCCTTTGCAGGAATTTGGTAACATCGTAAACGTAGGACAAAAATCCAAGTCAGCCGAAAGCGATCCGAGCGAGGGGTGTCCTTCGAAATATTGGAATCGTTCTGGAAGGGTATTCTCTCCAATTTCTGTGTGGTCAACAAGATCACAAATTGCGACATCGGAATGCGAAGGATCGCAACCATAAGTTTCTTTGGATATTACACTGTTCGTTATATCTGTTCTTTTATCACAGTAAAAGTTCTTACCATAGCTGGGCACTCTCCCTTTCTGGATACAATCTTTGTTTAAGAAATCACATCCTGCCCCACGACCCCATGGATTGATTCTAGAAACGCGAAAGTTAGGGAGATACCAACCTGAATCTTGCAAGAGTGCCAAAGTTATTGGGTTTAGTATTTCTTGGGCGTGATCCATACCTTTTGAAAAGATAATTCTTTCATCAAAATATGAACCGAAACAATGTCCTTCGTCATTTCTGCTATCCAAGCGTACACCAGTAAGAGATTCACAATCAAACTGATTTCTTACTACCTGGATTACAGTTGGAAGTGTCACTTCGTAAAATAGCTTGCCATGTTGACTTCGTCCACTCTGTATACGTCCACTCTGTATTGTTGATTTGTATGGAAGATAAAGTTGCTCACGCCTCCCTGACACACAGTCGACAATTACTTGTTTCGGCTGCGGAGATCGTGGTGCACCAGTTTGAAAGTCATAGAAGAAGACGAAGTCATATGGACTGGCACCAAGTATGTTTATAAATTCACGAGCGGCATTTTTGACGGCAGACCACAGGATTGCATCCTTTTCAAGAGTGTTTGATTGAGTATCGGGGTAAACAGGGGGATTACCTACATATTTGGTGCCCAAATCAGACGACACATTGTTCATATTATCAAGGCAGAAATCTAGGACTCCAGCTGTCGGTCGTTGGTATTGATCCCAATAGCATGACGCACCTGATACCAAAGATTTGCTACTGAAAGTGCATTTTTCAGAATTCGCGGTAACAAAAACAACCAAATCTGTACCCGAAAAGCCAGTAGTAAAAGCTCTATTGGTAGGTCTTCCGAACGGGCACCAGGTGTAGTCGATGACAAGATTATCTTCAACTGGTATTACATT
>CAAAJI010000031.1:25271-56448 GCA_900642245.1 Fragilaria radians
ATGATACAAGGCCAATTCATACAAAGTCAGTCCAAGGCTGAAGATATCTGCACTTGGATGCTTCATATTACTTGAAAGAAGCTCGAGTGGCATGTAGATAGCATCACCTTCTTGGCCGTCTTCTGCTGTCCCGATTTCTCCGGACATTCCAAAATCTCCAATCTTGCACCTCGCACCGTATTCCCCTTGAAGAACGAATAAAATGTTGGATGGTTTAATGTCGAGATGCACCATGCCACATCCATGTATGTGCGAAAGACCTGATACAATATCGTGGCATATTTTCCATACAGTCGAATCAGGTATCAGTTTTTCGCTTGGACTTGAGTTAAATAGACAATAATTCGCCAAAGAAGGATAAATGCTAAAAGGCGGTTCTTTCAGTCTTAAAAACTTTATCAAATCACCACAGGTATTACGACAACACAATTCCATTTGGCAAAAGAAGTAACCTTCCTCTTGCCAGGCTTGATAGAACATCAGAATATAAGGATTACAAACGACAGACGGAGATTTTGTTGTTCCAATGCCCCCAACACCTTGAAGCTTTTGCATAGATCGGACTTCTGACATTGCCATATCTCTATCCCGTTTCCCTCGAAATTGCCGCCTATTTCTCTTCACGGCATAATGATGACCATCAACGTTGGACCTCACCTTAAATACATCACCAAAAGTGCCGCTTCCAAGTTGACCAAGAATCTCAAACGTATTCACAAAGGAAACAATACTGCCAGATGTCTCGAATGTTTGTAAAGCGGATGTAAACTCAGTGTTTCCTAGCTGATGTGTCTCAAATGCTGAGTTGGTTGGCGTGTGGTAGGAATCTGACTTAACATTATGATCGAGGTTAGGCTTTAGTTGGTCAATACCATTGGACATTTTCTTATCTTCGGTTTCATCCATTCGTTCCTCACCTTGACCTGAACTTTCATCCGTTGAGAACGACATAGACTTTCGAGATTGATTCTGCTCTTTACTCCCATCAGCAGAAATACTACAATCTCCACATGTGACATAAGTATCCAACGAATTCTCTAATGACGAGTGGTAGTCTACGGTTTGGACTGGACAGGTGGCTAACACTTTTGTGACAATTAAGGAATTCGTCCTTGTATGAAACGGCTCGTGAGAAATACTGTCGTCGTCATCATCTGTGGTTCGAGACGGTAAGGGGAGAAGAGCCCTTGTGGGTGTAGGGGGGCAAGTCCATCGAAGCGAAAGTACCCCTGACTCCTTTCTTGAACAATGAGCATTCGATATGACATGGGGTGGTGACGATGCCGACGACATGGACGAGGAGGATACCATTTCAGCCGTATCAAAGGCGGACAAATCCGGGATGGGGCGAAGAAGGCGTTGTTTTGTACTTCCGCTGTGGTTACTACTTCCGTTGCTATCATTAGATTTGTCGCATGCCAGATTGGTTGGGAGTAAGGTTTTGCAGTTGCTGGAATAGTTTGGCCCTTCCACAGATTCAATATCTTTCCCAATATGCATTTCCATCGGAGATAAAGCATGAGTATTCAGTTGCTGCTTATCATTTCCTTCATTGTAGACGGTGGGAAGAATTGGTGAACACTGTGCCGCGTCAAGCCTGGATCGAAATTGAACTTCAGCTGGACTAGGAGGTTGCTCTAACATTGATGAGGATTTGACGGAAGAAGGCTGATTGGATATTCCGCAGCCTATCACTAGATTATTCTTTGTTTCCTTCTCGTAAGAGAGAGAAGCAAAGTTTTTGTCGCCGAAGTTCCGAGGAGAATCTGTTTTCCAAAGTGGATGTGCCTGACATAAATCATTCGTGCCATCCCCCAAAAATCTATCGGCTGTTATGCCATCCACATTTGATTCTTTTGGAATAGGACTGGATAAGAGATTGAAATCTAGTCGCGTACGAGATATTTGAAGTCGAACCGGTAAATCATCTTCGTCGTCGTCATGATCATCCTTAGTGTAGTTGAACCCAGAGTAGGGAAGAAACAAAGATGCAACTGCTGGGGCTGATTCGTGAAGTTTAGAGGATGGATTTGGTTCGGAAGCGTAGCCATGGGGCTCAGTTAAGTTTGACCCAAGCGATTCTTGGCTGAAACGTATTCCTGGAGGCCGGGATCGTTTGAATGTGATTGGATTTTCAGTAGAATGAAAATAGGATGCTTCGTATGGGAGACCAGATTTCATTGGAGCTAAATTCTCTAGGTTGCCTAAGTGAGATGTCAGATTTTCTCTGGAGGAGCTCGGAGGGCGAGGAAGCACCCGAGGTAAGGATGCTGGAAACGAAGTGAATTGAAAAGGAGTAGAAGACGAAATTGGAGATTCTTGACTGTTTTCTGTATCCACTGTGACATCTGATGCTGATGTAGCAGCTGTTTCCGCAGTTTGAGGCATCCGAGGAGATTTACGAACTGTCGTCACCGTCTTGGTACTATACGCTGGTGTTGAGGAATCTACAGGTGAACTAGGATGCTTATTGGTAGATGAAATTTCGTTCCCCTTCCATAACAACGGTCGACATGGTGTTGTCGCTTGCGTATGGAATTGGTAATGTGGATCATGGAACTCAGGCATCGAAGACGGTCTAGGTGATTTAGTTTGACGCATACGAAGTGGCGATGCCTTTCGTCTTCGAGAAGAATAAGGAGACGATGGTGTAGGCGTTGGAAACAGCCGATGTGACTTTATTCCTGTGGGTGGCAATCGTCCAGGTGTAGGTATTGTAGAATCTTCTGATGACAACGAGGAGGAGCGTTTCTCTTTTGTAACTTTTTTCTTGATCGTCAATGGAGTTATAACTTCTCTTAGAGATGGGGATGAGTATGCCTTATTTGGGGCCGAAGTATCAGATGCATCGTTCCATGATTTACTCCACAATACGTGCGAGGCGACATTGAGTAGCTTGTCAGTTTCCAGAAGCGTTGCATCAAATGACGAATGCAAAGATGTAACTGCAGGTGACATGGGGATATCTATTTCATCTTCATGTTGAAATCCCTCTTGTTCCCTGTGATTGTTTTCATTTCTGGTAGGAATGACAAATGGAGATGTACGATCCATTTTTTCGAAACTTGAGAGGTAAATTGTAATCAGGAAATACTTTTTCCAATTTCCTATGTCGAGGTCAATAGTTGAGAAAAATCGCTGCAACCTTCGAGTCTTTCGCAACGATATCAAAAAGTTAGTCCTCAGCTTTTACGCCTGTAAAGGATTGCCAAGCCTGCCCGCCGTGCCCCAGTTTGAATTTCCCCCTACAAGTATGGCAAAAGGGACAATTGCTATCAACTTGAGGGAGCACTTTTGAGGACAACCAATCGAAGATACTTTAACTGAGAATGAGAGGAGTTTCGATCTTTAATAAAGATTAATTGATATCTCACCTATTTGAAGGACAGGGTGGTGGGAAACAAATTGGTTCTCGCGCCGAATTAAATTCAATATCCCGGGACCGAAATCGAATCGTTCGGATCATCAGTAAGTAAACCTCTACAACGCCTCAATAGTATAATTGAATTTCGAATTTCACTCGTTTGTTCGATTGAGTTCCTCAATAAGGATACAGCGCTTCAATGTCTCGAATCCCTGACCAAAGGAACCTGATTATTTCGATGTCACCTTAACGAGCTCTTTAAAAATCTGGTTGTTCTATTTTTTCATACAAAAGAACTTAACTCGTTCTTCATTATCAAAAAATGAAAATTGAAAATTTGATAATTTACGCAAATGAGGAATTCACGTGCGTAACTTTGAAGAGAACAATAGATATTTACACTTCGTGAAAGCACACACAGAATTTCAGCAAGCCTAAACCCAACATTTGTGTAGTGGCCTAAAACTAAATGTACAACATGATCCAACTTCGTACATTGAAAACAACCAAGATAGACCAATTTGATTCATAATATGCCCGACCATTATCATCCAACTAATAAAGCAAGAATCGGACAATATCAAATATCTGAAAAATTTGGTGCACGACATCATCAAACGAACACAGCATACAACATACTTGTCCTTTTGTGCTTAGCTTCAGTAGAAGATGTCACTGACGTAATTGATTTATCTCTTACGGTCGATATGAAGCGATGTTAATTGAAAAAAAACAAAGCCTTGGCAAACTTCTAAGCGATCCTATCATCCATTTCTGCTGCTTTCCAAACTAGCCCGATATGTATTTCTGTAACATTTCAGAAAAAAATGCTTGCTGATTAAACTATAGGAGCACCTCATTATCAGAAGGACCATAGACGTATTCTGGGAATGAATACCCTTTTCAAAGAAATTAGAGAGTACACTTCAGGTCTTTTGGTATGTTCTTTCCGATTACTTTAACTCATATGTTTTAACCAATTAGAAAACTTATTAGACCCAAGGTAGATATGAAAACCTGAGTACCATCCAACCTCTTTCTGCTAACATGCTCATTTATTCTATTATGATATCTGTCAAATATATAGTTAAACGTTTGATTCCTATGCGCTTGACCATCGATTAATTACATTTCTTAGCTTCTCTGTACATCAAGACACATACAAGTATTAGTAGGAGTGTGACTTGGAAAATTACCAATCAGATTTAATGCTGGTTAATCAGAGTGAAAAAGTAATGCAATTCAAATGTCACTATATGCTACGCTTACAGTTTATTGCATTTATGCGAGCAACAATTTAGCCTTAACATGTAGCTTCACATTATAGCTCCACATGAACGAGCATTGTCGAATATCCCTTCTACATTTGATTTGAATTGCAATATTTTCAATATACATTTGTTACAACTTTTTCAGAGTTACGCCTTAAAAAACCAACATTAATTGTTTACTTTGGTTTTTCCAAGTTTTGAGTTAACCATGACTTTTTTGCATTAGATGAATCAAAAGTAGATAAAGAGGTGCATATACCCCAATAACCATTTTCTTCAAAGACAGACCAGATTCCAATGAAGAATAGAATTTTTTTCTTTGCATTTTGAGCGATTTGAACAATGATTATATTATCAAAATTTTAAACTTAAAATGGAATCCTAAACATTTTAAACTTAAAATTCTAGTTTTGATTCAAAATCTTTGTCCATGCCTATTTGATCATGAACAAATGTTGCATGGTGGTTGCCCTACACTATTTAAATCATGTAGTAGCTCATTTGAAAAAAAATGTTTACCATGCTGGATAGTATGTTGAGTATCAATGTCAAGGTGGAGTACATAGTGCGTTGATGACATTGAATTCTCATGTGGAATTTAGGTATTCCAGTTTTGTTTCCTCTCTCTATATCCCCTCTGATTTTGCATTGGATAGAATTTTCTTTTCAGAGTTTTAGATTTGAGGGTAATGAGGACACACTGGCTCATGTTTACCTGCAACTCCTTTTGCTACATTAGGCATAGCTAATATACATAGTGTGAATCTTTGTTTAATGAATCCTTGTGCTCTAAAGAAATGCTGAATTTTTGTAGAATATTCCCTATTGCTCCATGACCTGAGATGCTATAGATATTCAGATTTGCATAGAGAGTATGAAACGGTAACTAAAGATATTAGTCATTGAAATTAAATGAACGGACTCAGCCTGGGCATCAAGCAAAACATATTTAATGTTTGTACAATTCCGGTTTCTCACCTCTATACTTGTGCAAAATATGCGTTGCTATTTTCGTAGATCAGGATGTGTGATGACATGCTGTTAGAGTTAAGGGTCCATTCATGTTTGGATGTTCTGCGCACAAAACATTTTGTGTTTCTATTGTAAACTTTACAGCAAGTTTTCCAAAAGTATCACGCTTCACAGTGCAAAATCCTCATACTCTTGTTATCATGTGCCTGGAACAGTTAAAATAATCATCAGTTCAAGGTAGTGATATCGTGATGAATCAACACCTTTCCTGATGCATGACCCCCTTCCAAGTAAGTCAGTCCTTTCTCTGCATCTTTTAATGTGAATATGCTATCTATAACAGGTTGAATCAATCCTGCATCAACCAAATCGAGAATAAATTGTAGTTGTGTGCCATTGGGCGTCACAGCTACTATATCATAATGAGGAACATGTCCCGGGAGGATTGTGTTTCTTATCTTTGAATAGGCTAACCTTGCAAGCGATAGAATCCCGTTGGTACGCTCCATTCCATTATGAAACATCCAATCTGAAGATAGTATATTAAGGTAATGACCTCTACCATTCAACACCCCACTATTCCAAGTCCTTGTTTCGTAAGCCCAACTCATAGTATCCAAGACAACATCATAGTTGGATATCACATCTTCAAATTTAGTTGTATGATAATCAATAATTTCGTCGGCTCCAAGACCCATCAAGAGATCCCTTCTGCCACTTGAGGCTGTCGTTGCAATCCAATCAAAATGTAGTACATTCTTTGCATATTGTATTGCGAATGTTCCCACACCTCCTGCACCTGCATGAATTAGAATGGAGTTACGACGATTTCTTCGCTTCCATAAGTTCATAGCCTGGACCACAGTTAAGCCCACAAGAGGCATAGATGCCGCCTGTGATAATGTCGTATTTGTACCCACCCTGCCAAGGAATGATGCATCAACGGCTGCAAATTCTGCTAAAGAGCCCCATCTTGATCCCAATAGGGGCATCATTGCAGCCACATGGTCTCCAATCTTCCATAACTTCTCACTCTGTACTTTGGAGCCTAGCTCCACAATGATTCCACTAAGATCTTCCCCCGGAATTTTAGATTTGGGTAAAAGTAAGTTTGGTATAATAGTATTCCGACGAAATTTAAAATCACAGGGATTAAGCGCCGAATACTTGACTTTCAGTAACACTTGATGCGGGCGTAGGATTGGACGGGGGTAATTGGACACAAAATTCAACAATGGTGATGAGGACCTGTTGGAATACTGTATCGCATACATCGTATCCTGTCCACTTCCTGATGGTCGGGCTGGCCAAAGATCAACAGAATGGGGAATGTTTCGATGAATGACATGAATGACTAATGCGGCGATAAAGCCTGAAGCAATATATAGAGTCGACTTTTCGATATCATGAGTCATTTTGGAAGATGGTAGACTTGAGAAAATTCAATTAAACCATTTTTCTACATCCACTCATGTTTCTTACATAAGGTTTTTCTTTTTCTCAAGGAGGTCGAGTTCTCGTTCAATGTTGACTTAAATCATTAACATCACTGCCATATATTCCATTGACCCTACGATTATCCTTGTGAAATACAATTACTTCAATATCTTGAAGACCAACCATTGTGAATTAAAAAGTCTGCATGACAATGACTGGCATATTTGTGGCAATGGCAATTTTGAAGTACCCTGAATCTTTTGAAAGATGACTAAAGATCTGTGGATTGCAAAGAAGCTACAATTACAATTAAAAAAATATAGTAAGTGAGAGAGATCATCACCTAGGAAGCATGATGAGATCCCACTTTTTATTGTTTTGAAAAGTGTATCCAATAACTGGATGCATTGCCAATTCCATGGCAGCAGCAATTATAGAAAGACAAAACACATGAACGTCAGCATATGTTCTATTTATTGGATAAACAGGTTGAAACCTGGCCATTCTGTCTTTGCTTCAAAAAAGACTTTTTTCCCAACCAGAACAAGAAGTTTCTAAATGACTACAAGGATATTCAAACGCAAGGCTAGAATACAATTTCAAACAAAAATGCCAGAAGGTGAAAAAGTATTGAGAAGTCAGAACAATTAAGTATAATCACAGAAACACTTTTTGCACAAACCAATTGCTTACTCAACACAGAGATGTGTCCCGTATGCGTACAAACTAGCAACTCACATAAATTATGTACCGCACTTCCACGCTCATGGAATATTTTCTCAAAGAAAACGGCCAAGATCCTTGAATGGAGTTGCTAATGCCAATGCATTCGTTTTGAGCATGGGGTACAATCACATTTCTCTGGGCAGGAAGTCCAAAACACTGGATGACTGTGCCACATGAGGAAACTACAGAAACTTTAGATTAACTTCTATGAAGGTAGTGGTGACAATATTCTCTAAACAACCCTGCCACAAAGCAAGCATTGTATCAAAGCTGTTAGGTTGATAACTTGAATATCATCAAATGTAGATCATTAATTGAGATACATACACTGCATTTTTGGAGTCCAAAAATTGATGACACAGGAATGGAGCCTCTGGGGAAAACATTATTCAGAATTTTTCGATGGCCTGTTTCCTAATAATCACAACTTCTAGCTTCAACCCAAACATTAGATCTTACATCAGCTCCCCTTCATCCTTCAATTCAACAACCTTTTTGGAGTAACTCCCGCTTGATAAACTTTACAACATAAAGGAATGGCTACGAAACTCTACAAGCTGAAGTCGAGGTGAAATTTTAATTCTTGTTGTAGACTTAAAGATATCAATTTATGAAATTATATATGTCGCATTTTCTTTCCGACAAATCTTTGGTTACAAATACTTTACGTTTCTGGAAGGGCAAAGGTTGGTCAAGTATCTGGTTGACCTTAAACATATCAATTTATGAAATTATGAATGTCGCATTTTCTCTCCAACAAATCTTTGAACAATTACTTACTTATACGCTTCTGGAAACAGGGGCAAAGGTTGGTCTACTATCTGGTTGACCTGCGTAAAGTTGGTGAAATCACTTCCTCGGCAGCTGAAGCCTTCGGGGGATACTCCTTGCACCGTCGTGAACACTGTGTAGCGCTTGCGGACTGAAAGATCAATTGTAATCGGCTCACTAGATACAGGAAGTTCCGATCCAGGGCCAAGGTCTCTTCCAGCGATCTCAGACGTGTAGTTCAAAATATCATTTGGCGAATCGAAGTTCGTGATGCTGGTCAAGGTCTGTAAGACTGCATTAAATGCACTAGCTGTATTCTCAATAATGAACTTGAAAGAAACAGGGGTATTGCAGGTTAGATATCCTTGAGAAGGATTTCCAAAGCCAACCAGCTCCAATGCTCCATATCTGTCTTTCAAAAAGGTTACCTGAGAGCATGACGTATGAATAACCATAGTCTGTCTCATATTTTCGGGAGATGGTTCTCCATCGTAAAATGTCGCGTTCACATTCGCTACTATCACTGGATTGGGAGAAATGTTAGTGATATTGAATACATCACCAACAAAGACCGGACCGTTATAATAGTTAATGCCCTCTCCTTTAATGTCTGTGATTAACAAATAAGATTCAGCGCCGAGCTCATCGGTAGTAGGAGGCCCACCCATAAAATCTTCGCATTGATATACTCGCGGATCTTGAATATTATTCGACTGTAAGCAATCCCCACCGTTGTAGCGGAAAGTCAAAACAGTAACAAACTCGGTGCATTCCGCAGGAACAATATTAATTGAATCACAGTCCTCAAAGCGAGCTCCATCTGGATCTTCGGGATTAATAGGCGGAATACATTCTACAGATACTTGAGCGAAGCAAGAATCACTGGGCTCCAGAACTGGTTTAGGTGGAACTGGAGATGGCATGGATGGTGTATCACTAGGGGAGCTGGAAGGTAGACTCGAGAGCTGTGTAGGACTTGGAGATGAAGGCTTTGGAACCTCGATTGGAACGTCAATGGAAATTGATGCTTTGTCCTCACACACACTTCCATCGTCGCCTTCTGCAGTTACCGTTGCAGACACTTTGATACCTTTTTCCTCACAACGCTCTGCGACGTAATCCTTCAACACTAAAAATTTTTCCTCTTTCAACAAGCGCAATTTTTCACTTGGCACATCTGAAGTTAAATCCTCGGTATTGTCGTTATAGGTTGCGGACAAGTCAGTAATGTCAACAGTCCTTTGTCCATTATTTGAAACACTGTATTCAATAGTAACGGGAACAAAGCAATCATGATCTCCATTACAATTAATATAACGAGTTAGATCAAATGCCCCGTAAGACTGTAGAAGACTTAATCCTTCACCTTGGCATGTAGAATCAATCGTCATAAGCTGATTAGTCTCAGGGGCATTGCCTCCCATTGGGGCATTAATAAAAACGAAAATTTCCTCCGGTAGGAGACTTCCTCTGTTGGTGACACAAAATTCTTCACCTAGAGTATACGTTGCATTGATGAAGACAACTCTACCATTGGAAACCACAATATCTGCGATTTCTTGCGGCCCACCGGCTATGTCAGCACAAGATTCCAAACCGGGAGGAGAACTATCGTCAGGGGGACAAGAACGGGCTGTATAAGTAAAACATAGCGACGTTGGTGCACAATCTAAACATTTTGGCAACACACTTTCTCCTATTGTCTCGCATGACGAAGTTGGATCCTCAGTCAAGCTACATGTAAGCTCCAAAGACAAATCACATGGTGGTCTAACTTCAAACTCGTATATTTCGTTATCCTCGCAAGAATCACCAAGCGGTGGCTCGGCCTTCACCGTCACAACACTTGCATAGTTTCCATCACTGCAAAAGTCAATCGTCTCGTTTTCGGTTACCTTAACGAAACCACCTACTTCCACCAAGTCGACTTCATCGGTTAGGTCGTCAACTTCTTCACCGTTCTTTACTATTAGTTCTGTAATTTTCATGCTGACGTCTCCAATGTTGTCAATTTTAAATTCGTAAAATACTTCAGATTCACAATCAGTCGTTCTGGGTGGAATATCCTTGCAATCAGTTCCCTCCGAATCTGTACAAGCTAATGATACCTAAAAGCAAAATTCGAGTGAGTAACACCGTATTTCACGTTCCTACCGCATTTGGTTGGCATACCTCTAGGAGACATGATTTTGGGGCACTAGTAGGTGGAGGAGTTGGTGAATCCGTGGGAGGAACGACAGGAGAATCTGAAGGAGTGATTGGTGGATTAGAGGGGGTATTTGTTGGAGAAGGAAGGGGAACTGGTGACTCAGCAGTGGACATCGAAGCACCTTCTTTCTGGAGGTATCGTTTCCAATATCTCTCATCATCGTGAAACTTCGTATGCTTAGATACAATCTCCTTACGAGAAAGAGCTGCGATACTGTTGTCCGCGATGTGAACGCAACAGATCAGCAAGGAGGTTAGAACGTTTAGTTTCATGACGTTCACTCAATATTCGTAATGTGGGAGGGAGAAGGTTAGAGTTGGCTTACCGTTGAACTAGCGATGATTGTCTCTTTCATTCAATAAAATCATCCATAGAAACCTTTTCATTCCAACCAAGTGTCGGCGATACACAGGTGCGTTGCAACGTAGATTACTATAAGTGTGAATCTGTTCCCCATAACCCCAAAAACAAAATCAAATATGTGTTTCTATTTAAAATTTCTATATTGAATTCTCATGTCAACCATGTTTGTCGATAGTACTTGCCCACATATTGATGTGATTCGTGCGTTGCAGAGACAACTATTAGTGAATCTTCCAAATCTGAAAGACATATAAGTACTATAACAATTTCTCTTATTGTTGAATGATCAAACCAAAAAGAAGTAAGCAATTTTAATAACTAAGACTACCTTGATCTTACCTAATTTTCTTACTCAATCAACATACAGTTCTTGATAGGTAAACGTTGTGTCTCCAAATCTACACCTGCCTGATCGAAGGAAGGAAATAACAGATCTTATATATTTGCTGGAGAGTGATTTGAAATCAACTTTGTGGAGACATTTGTCACAGATACATTTGCACCACGGAAAGATAAGCGAGCATTTACATCTTGTTATGGCACAGCTAGGTCAATACCCAATACAGCAAGGCTTCCAAAAGGCATCAGAGAAAGGCAGCAACTGGTTTTGATAGATTCATCATTTTTCTTTAGTTGTTTCAAGTTGTAAGTTTCAAGTATAATGCTACTGCTGGAGCCACAATTAGCAAATGTTCAAAGCAAGTTAATCCTGATTGATAGCAACTCTTGTAATTAACGCTATAGTGGGATGAACTGTTTTAACTTTCTGGAATTTATGGACCTTAAGGTATGTGTGAAAGTAGATAGTACTCCTTATCCTCCTCACTGAATGTGACTAAGTATCATTCTGTATTGTGAAGATTCAACCTTTATCTTCTTGGTATATCTTTGAAAGCTTTTCTTTTTGTTTGGTTACACCTTTAAGTAGAATAACTTGGTGTATAGGAGCAACTTAATTAGTCTTAACATTTCCTTGTATGTCATCCATGCAGTTTGATGGCTCTCAATATCTTTTCCTTAATGCTTGAATAAATAGAGCTTCATTTGGCAACTGATCTGTAGCTTGATTCTATATTTGACTCAATATCTTCAATTCAGTATGAGGATCTCACAATTTTGAAACAATGCAATCCAGGGATGGTATAGCTATCCATTCCAATCACTTCTTCTCCAAGCAATGAACTCAGTGAGGTTGTATGATCCAAGTGTATTCTTCATCTTGGAGCTGAACTATCTTGCAAATCAGATAATGACGGCATTGCGCATCACAATTTCAAGTAAGCGATGCTAAAGATCCACCTTGCTGCCTTTACAGCACAATATTTTGATTTTGCTGCCACCAACTTGACACAAAATGCATTTTGAATCAGATCATAAAATGTCTTCTTCAGTGTCAAGCGGTCATCCTTATCTGCATGCATGCCTTGAGGAATAACCATTTCAATTTCCTCCTTCAAGTTTCCACACAAAAAAGACAGTTGTATCTTCAATGGGCTTAAGATGTCATACCGTCATGGACAATAAACAGATCTAAGATGTTAAATCATTCAAAACTGGGGCAAAGGTAGATCCATGGTATTTGACTGAACCTACAGGCTATCCATTAGGCTCGACGCGCACCATTCGGCTTGATTTTAAACACCAACTTACCATTGGCAACACATGAATAACTAACAAATATATCTGATTTTCGATTTTTCTTTCAAACACCAAGCAAATGCATTTCATTAAACTCCTTATGACGGTCTTCTATCCCTTCCTTTCTTGACTCAAGAACATGATGTCTTTCTTTCTGATATTGATGCACCTTGAAGTTTTGGTAGTGAATTATCCTTGAACTATTTTACTCAATGAATAATTTGATATGATAATTGATATAGTTTCATGAAGTCAAATTTAGTCAATTTGCTCATTATGGGAAAGAATACTTAAATGAATTTCAAATCAAACTCAATCAATCCCTTTCGGCAAAAAGATTCAGTGATTTGAATGATTGGAGCTTGTTACAGTCTAATGCCACATAGAAGTGAAAAACAAGGTTTCATTGCAAATGGGATAATATAGATTATTACATTGCATACTCGCAACGTAGAGGATGATAGCGATGTAAAGACAAAGGGAATATGGATAGAAAAAGGGGGGATAAAGAGAAAGAGGAATAGAGGAATTTATAAAGTCATCGTGGACAAAAAATAAAAAATGGATTAACTACGATTATGGATGAGCGATTCGAGTAGCTAGTACGTACGGATTGCTTGACAGAATTTCGCTGGAATTCTTAACGTGAGAATTGGTGCACTACTAGTACCCTTACTACAGTAGAAATAAAGATGGATATTGAGTAAAAAGATTCTGTGAGGTATCATAATAAGTTCCAAGTCGGCTGGTTGTTCATGACAAATCGCTATGACCGTGACTTCTAGGAGTAAGGTATCATGGAAAGAGAACATCCTATCAACGGATCTTTCAAAAGAAGAGAAGAACGAGTCGCTCCTCAATGAGCAGGGCTTTTTCGGTCCTTTCGCAGAAATTCGGTCAACGCTTGATTATAATTATCACGAACGGTACGATCGGGAGAGACAGATCCTTCAAGACAAGATCATATCGAATTTGTTGAATGCAGCCTTGATAAGAGACAAAAATAATGCCATCTGCACTACACCAACGGAACCCTGGCTTGTGTTTACAGCTGGAGCTATGGGTGCTGGGAAGTCCTATACGATGAACCTATTAGTCGAAAAGGGACGATTCCCAATGTTAGCATTTGTTTTAGTAGATCCTGATGAAATTCGTAGACTTCTACCCGAGTTTCATATCCTCTTGGAACAGAATCCAGAAGAGGTTGGTGAGTTGACTCGAAAGGAATCAGGATTTATTGCAGAAATATTAACTCTTGCGGGATTACAATCGGGTAAGAATGTATTAGTGGATGGATCCCTCCGTGATGCAGAATGGTACAAATTTTACCTGTCACGTCTTCGGAACGACTTTCCCAATCTCCGTCAGGCAATCATTCATGTGACGGCACCGCGAGAGGCTGTCTTTGAACGCGCGGCGGCTCGTGCACTGTCGACAGGCCGTATTGTCCCCAAGGATGTCCTACAGGAAGCTTTGGACCGTGTTCCAAAGTCCGTTCAAATATTAAAACCCTTTGTCGATTACTTTTGTGAGATACACAATCCTCCGGATTCTGACGATGTCGAATTGCGAATGGACAATGGTGAAACATGGGAAACCTTTGAACGGAATTGGATCCAGACGTGTGCATGGATTCCGAGCCGACGGCATTTCTTGCAACAAAGTCATATGATGAATAAGCAGTTGTCACTTCAGGGGAGGCAGGAGAATTGAAGGAATGAAATTTTGATTTAAAATTCAGGAAATCGCATTTCTTGGAATTTTAGGAATATACAAGAGTATCAAGAAGTAGCGATTATGGGCAATTGTAGAAGAGAAATCGGTTTGCCTTTAATTGATGTATTGAATTGGTTTGTTTGTCTTTGATGATTAATTAATTGAGTTGAATTAAATTTATAAATAATCAATGTTTGTGCTAGTACTAGTACTAGCACTAGCCCATTATGACATTAGTGTGAAACTCTCAGAAGGTTGGGAATGGAAAGGAATGATGAACATCATCGATTGGATGAATTAGTTGGAATACACGAAAGATCTTTGAGATCATTGACAAAACGAAAAACTTTGATAAGTCAACAACTGCAAAGCACAGAAAGTCGGCTGTCGCAATTGAAAGATGATTTAAATCTTCTATTCTCAAAACATGATGCTGTTCAGGAGGCACGTAGAAGGCATTTGAAGCTTCAAAAAGAGCTGGAGGTTCAATTACGAAAAAGTGAAGAGAAGTTGAAGCAAATCAGTAACTCCGTTGACGATCCAATTTCGGTTGTAAAGGAATCCGAAAGTGATGGCGAAGACCAATACACGGATGATGACGAAAAACAGCCTACAAAATCAACGAATACAGTTGACTTAAAAGAACCTATCAATCAAATTCAGTGCCAGGAAGGGAACGATCATCTTTCTTCAAACTGTCTACATCATAGTAAGCTTCCATTGTCCGTATTCATTGAAAATCCATGGTCAGGAACAAAGGGAGTCTTGAGTCTATTCCAAATCAATCAAAAGAAAAAATCATTTATATTACATCGGATGATCGATGCAAAGCGATTGGAAACCTTCATGGACATTACCATTCAAGATTTACAATCCTTGGATGATTCAATCCCATTGGGACGACATCGGCGAGAAAGTCTTGTTCATACGTGTTTACTTCCAGTTTCTGTTAGATGGGAAAATGATCCCATTGAAGAAAGCAAAAATCACCCATATGAACTTACTCTCTGTCCCTATGAATTAATGGGTGAATGTGCAGATCCCTATTGTACCTTTCAACATTTCAGTCCACGGAAGGTGGAATCTCAATTACATCCCGTCTATGAGTTCATTCCACTTCCGGAGATACGTTACCGTGTAGGCAATACCGCTACTCTTGGAGATAGCATCACCCCGAATGAGATGAATAAAGAGGTCAAGCCATTACGGTACAACAAAAGGAATCATCGCTCGATTACTTTGATGACCTCATCGGCTCAGGAGGAGGGTAATTCTTCGGCAACGAAAAAGAATCGTTCTACAGAATTCCCTGAAACGGATATCACTACTTCTTCTGCGGCATTGAAAGCAGACCCCATGAAAGTATCGTCAGATATTGAATTGGAAAAAATTGAAAGCTCTAGTGATAACTTATTTGATAAGGATTTTATTGCACTTCCATTCCTTGACCATGATGATGACAATAAAGATGATGATGATGAATCCTTGACCAATGATGATACCAACCATGACTGTGAAGATTCGAGCCAAAGGTCATCATGGTGGTGGACAGAGAATGGAGACCCTATGGAATTCAGTTCAGTTCCATCTGCTACTGATTGGATGAGAATCAAATATGGCATTCGTCTTATGGACGATAATACTCTGGTACTCAACTGTGAGAAATCATACGAGACATTAAATACTTCATCTGTTTTACAGCTACTCGGACGCATCCTTTCCGCGATCCAATTTTCCCTTTATTCTGGTCGTTACGATTGGGGGAAAGCATTATGCTGTATGGTGGATACAATCTGCCAGAATTATGCGGAAGATGTGTTTCCATGTCAATTACTAAAACTAAAGATACTACGCTTCACGGAACTCTGGAATCTGAATAATAGTTTCAAAACCAATATGGAACTTTTACACGAACATCAGTTATACCTTTATCTTCTCAAATGCTGTGTTCGATTGTTGTATCTGAAAGAGGTGACTGATCCTCAATTTGTTCCAGGATGTAAAGACGACTACTACAATGGGTGGACGTATATCATATCTAATGTTTTACCGACAACCTCCGGGAATTCAGTCTCTTCAAATGATATTAACGACAATGTACGACTTATTACCAGCAGCATTCCCGGATATTCAAACGAAGAGACCTTATCACTTGAAAGCCTTAAGGACGGCTTGTTTCAACTTGTCGAAGTCATTCATAGCCTTCAGGACACTAAATCTCAAGCTAGTAATGTTGAGGACCTTTTGAAATCAATAAAAGATCTCCAAACCATCGCCAGGAGTATCTCATTATCCATGTATATTCAACCTCAGGTAGTTTCATTCATTCACAAATTGGTGGGAAGCTTGGAATTAGTATTCGTGAAGGAAAGCGCAACAAGGAAGTTGGTATCAAATTTGGAACGTGAATTGAGAGTCCTTATTGGTATTTTCTTGGATGGCATAGATTCAAATCGTGATACTGCGTTTCCAATGGTGATGACGCCTATTCTCGTCTTTCACGTAACTTTACTTGTTGCACTCCGCCGGTACGAAAAATCTCAGCGTGTCTTGGAGGAATACCTTATACATTGTCAGAACAATTCTATTCTTCGGTTTTCAGATCTACTTTGGTCACAGATGGCAATGTTACGAAGTCATATCCCCTTGCGTAGTTCGGATCGAAAATTATTTATTGCTACCCTCTCCAAATTGGAAATTAAACTAAACCACGTATCCCTTGTTGGCGATCGAAGTCTTTTCCAACCATTTATCAAAGGAGAGACCAATATTGAGTCAAGGCCAAAGTTGAAGGCATCAGTGTCAATGCTAATGTGTAAGATAGAAAGTTTTGATCAAGATGTTGTGGATATGTTAGATTTGGGGATGATGAAATTAGGATCAAAGGATTCATCACCAGATGGCATGATAAACTCTGCAAGGCTGAGGTTTCCTCGAACTTTGTTTTATTGTGGTCCATCATTACGGAAATTGAAGCTTACATTATGCCAGATCGATGTACTTCCACCACTGTTTGGCGACTATTTCCCAAATTTACAGGTACGTTGTATTATGTTCTTTTCTAGATAAAATCAAACATGCTTATCTGATGCCATACTTGCAATCGCGCACCATTCCTGTGAATATTCCTGCGATTCTTAGGAGTTATATCTTGACCAAAATTTCTTGTCGTCTGTACCAGCATCAATACAAAGGCTTACTAATCTTACCAAATTGGACCTCTCCTCCAATGTGTTGGATGAAATTCCTGAGACAATTGGAGAATTGCGAATGCTAGAAGTTTTAGTAATATCTAACAATCGACTCACGACACTCCCAGACGGGATTCGAGGATGTACGAAGCTAAGGCATTTAGATATTTCGAAAAATCTCATTCGCACCCAACCTTTTGATCTCATTCTAGCACTTGATTCCCTAATGCACTTTGATTATACGGATAATCCATTGTGACTCCCATGTTGTGTAAACATAGTAAGCTAATTAATGTACTACTAAAAATGATGCTCAAAATCATTCTACCTCCCATGTAAAATTGTGGTGATAAAATTGATGATTTCATCAACGATCATTTCCCTAAAGATTCAAAAATGTTACCAAGAAGACTTGACTGGTTTACTCCTTCCATACATGAGACGATAATACCGCTCTTTTTCTGTATGCTTATTCGTAGCCTCAACGGAATCAACGCCACCTCGAAACTCTTTCACCATCTGATCTACCTTCTCTTGACCAGGAAGAATATCTGTGGAGTCTGCCAAGCTAAATAGATTTGACGAAGATTCGCTGTTGTCCTCATCCTCCTCTGTCTCAGCCTTCCCTTTCCTAGGAAGAGGATCATTTTTTTCATTACCGATACTTCCAGCATCCTTGGTTGCTCCTACTTGGATAGTGTTACTTTCGCTATTTTTATTGTCATTCTTTCCTGCATTATCCAATTTTGAATCCATACCCTCTTCAATATTAATCGAGCCCTCCTTTAGTGGTTTCGATTCGACAGAAGAAGCATTTGATTTGGAATTTTTCTTCATCGACTTCTTATTATTCTCTTCGTGATCGGATTCCATGGCTTTAGCAGGCTTTCCTTTAGATGATAGCCTAAGTGACATTGCTCTACCTCCACGTCTAAATTCTTTACCATCACTTTCCTCCTCATCGATGATTGCAGACGAACTGTCCTTAGATACATCATCTTCTTTGCTAGATACAGATTTCTTAGTAACTTTATTGTTTGGATGTTTGCCGCTATCCATATCTAACGTTTCCTTTGTCATGGCTCGTCCACCGCGTCTAAATTCTCGAGGATTTTCCTCCACGCTGTCTTGTTCAGTATCGCTTTCCGAAGTCAAATCTCGTTTATCACCTGAAAGATCTTTATCTTTATCACTGATGTCACTTTGATCGATATCTTTGGTCTTTTTCAGTAATGATGGCTCATCACTCTTCTTCGAAACCGATCCACCCTTAGTTTTCCTTTGTGCATTCGATGAAATGTTCCCCTCAGAATCTCCAGAATTTTTAGATGAATCCGATGAAATTTCAACAATTTCAGACTTAGTTTCAACTGAAGTTCCTTTTGACTTTGATGACAAAGATTTACTACGAGGTTTAGATGAGACGTCATCCTCCGGAGAGGCATCGGATTCTATGATTTCTTCTGAAGCTCCTGACTTTAGAACTCGTAAGCTATTGCTTCCTTCAACCTTAGCCTCTTCGCTCTCTTTCTTTCCAGATGCTTTTGAATTCTGGCTAGATTCATTCGAAGACGAACTCGCCTCTGAATCCTTAGACACCTTTCGAACGTTACGCTTTACCGAGTTCGGAGTGCTCGGATTATCGACACCATTTTCTTTCGCTGAAAGTACTCGACGAACGCTTTGAATGTCGAAGTCTGAAGTTATCATCGAAGCTGCAATGGCAGAAAGCACGAAAGTGGAATACATTGCGAAGCGGTTCATCGTCATGAATGAAATAGTCTCATTCGACAAACAGACGTTACACTTAATATAGACACGTCATGAAACCCAACAGTCATAAGAAGTCATTGTAACTATGACCCAATGGACATATTTGGATATCTGTAACCCTTCGAAATACATTGCGCCAGCCAGTATGTTGCTTTGTCATTGGAACAGCAAGCAATAGTGAGATTAATTGACACGGGGATGCCTGAAAGAAGATAAATGTATAAATGCTATGAATACTTTTTCAATGTTGCATGAAATGTAACCTTACAATTCCAAATATTGAGGGCATGGTTCAGACTATACAATAATCTACCTTTGCCACTGCTATGAATTGAAACGTACATACATATATTTCCCCCCAAAGGTTTTTAATCCATCATCTCAAAAAGACCATCTAAACCTTTGGTCAACATTCTTAAATAGAACCGTTACAGATCATCTAATGGAACTGTCCTTGACAATACTATCCACTTTTATTTGGAGAATGCAAGGGAAAATTGGTCTAACAAACAAGGCATCACAGAAAACATGGAATTCGTAGGGCTTATCAAGTGCTACTTTGATGAATTGTTAGGTAGACGTGAGCTACAACCTCATCCAACTTGACTCCTATAAGCGTCAACAATTGGCACATCATTCAAGGCAATTGTTCCTCAAGTGAATTAACTAGCCGGAAAATTGTTAACTAGAACCCTGGATGAATCTGATTGCAAGAGCCTGTTCTTGCGCCCCAACTTGATCCTTTTATTTGAAACTCTCCGACAATTTGAATTGGCAATAACTTCAGTAAGAGCATTATCAGCAATGAATACTCCGTCTTCACGTAAAACTTCAACCTGTCCTAGGAAAAGCTCATGATATTGTTGAAGTGGCATATACCTTGGTTGTCTAAATGAATAACACATTTACATAACCTCAGCCAAAGCATCCGCCAATTTCTGACATTCCCAAAAAGTGAGAATCTCATTTTTAACCATGGTTAGCAACACAATTCCATCCTTATCAGTGGCTGGGTAACTATGATGTGAACACAATCTATCTTCCATTGCCTCTGAAGACTGTCCTAGCATAGGCTGTGTATGCCAACACAAAAATTATTATACTTTCGTGCCTTCACTCAATATTCCTTGATCTCAACTTTCCATAGTATAAAGGGAATTGGATTAGTTGATCAGGCTTTAGGTTCCACTGGATCAGCCAGTCTCAATTCTCTAGCTGCGTCTGTGAAGACTGACGTGAAAGGATACAGGTGTAACAAACATATGATATAACTTTGCTTTGGTTTTGATCCACTGTTCTGGGCTTCCTTCTCGTGGAAACCATAGATTTATCCTCCTAATGATGGTTCAATACCCTCAAATTTTGCTCTACCCATAATGCCAGTGGTGTTGCTATTACTTCCGTTTCTATTACACCAATTTTCTTGACAATTTCAACATCCATGACTGCTGGCACCATGACTGTAGGAAGGAGGCAAGTCTGCTGTCGGTCTGTCAATGCCAATGGATGTTGTGGTTCCAGGAATGCCATCAATCTTTTTTGTCATAATCCTTTTTTAATGTTGAGTAACAGATGGCACAAGACAAATGTACAGCCTGCTAACTTTGAAGAAACAAAAATGTCTTAAATTTAACAAAAAAAAGTGAGAATGGAAGGAATGGATAAAGGATGAATCTTATTTTTTGAGAGCCTTGGCGCGTTGCAACAGTTGAAGATATAAACGAATCCCAGCCATTTAGTTTTGATCTCAGTTTTTAATGTGATAGTGCCAATGATGCAACACAATGGTTGAAAGGTTTGCAGTCAATGAAGATGAACTATGCCCTGAAGAAGAAATCTCCATATCATAAGCGTGTAAGGTAGACAGAATGCTCAAAAGAAAAATATGAAGATGAATGCTCCAACAGTTTAATGATGCCATGCTTCACAAATTGAAGATCCAGATGACAAAGTGGTCCATTGTGTGCATGGGATTTGCTCCTTTGCAATGTTTGGTGGGAAACAAAAGTTTCCATCGAACAGAATTACAATTTTCTTCATTTCGTTTCCTGACAGAAATCACCACATCTTCTGTGCAACACTTAGTAATTGACGTTGTCTAAATGCTATGTGAAAAATGTTGATAATATAATGTGAAAGTTACAGAAATAACAACTGCCACTGAAAATTATAGAACTTGGTACCAATGAGAACTAAAGTCTTTGTCTTGTCAACCATACTAATGATCTATTACTCAGACTTGGACAGACTTCTTTCCATCTTTATTAATCATATTGGTGGCACCCTCGCCACCTCTGAGTCCCTTGATTCCCTGCTCAGCTTTCGCTCTCCGAGGCTGTACGTCAGAGGAATCAGCCACAGAAACAGAGCCTGAAACTGATTCACTCCCTTCCTCATCTCCTTGAGGACTTTTTTCTACCGACTTTGAAGCAACTTTCTTTCCTTGGGTAGACTTGTTATCACTAGGATTTCCAGCATTTTCATCGTCAGGGTCACTCTTCGTATCCTTTTCTACTTGAGAGCTCTCACTTTTGCTTGAGATTCGAGGCTTATTCACAGAATGAGATTGGTTGCTTTCTTCTGAGACTGAATTTTCTGAGGATTCCCCAACTTCGGTGTCTGTCGAAAGAACATTTGTGAGAGATTTCGAATTTTTCTTCGTGGTTTCCGTTTTCAAGGATCCGCCTTCCTCCGAAGACACTTTATCACCCAAACTTTGTTCATCCTGTGACATTGCCCTGCCCCCACCTATGAATTCTTTCGAGTTTTTCATGTCGACGTCTTCATTTTCAACGGATGTCATTCTCTTAGTTGAACCATCACTCTTACTTGAAATAGATTCCTTAGTTTCATTATCTGTAAGTTGATCACTTGATTCCTCTTTTGCTTCATGTGACATGGCTCTACTATCACGTCTGAACTCTTGAGTATTTCCAAATGTCTTTTCTTTCTCGTCCTTGATACCTAGACTTCCTTTTGAGTTACCGTTTTCTGGAGAAGTGATCATCATGTCGCGTGAAAGAACGTCAGTCCCTTCGTTGTTTTCACTGTGGACCAGAATCTTGGTGTTCGACACTTCCCTAGTTTGTTTCTTTGTCGATAACGAGCCACTTCTGTCCTTCCTTGGCAAGTTTCCTTCATCTAAAGGGTCCATGGAAGTTTGTAAAACTTCATCCTCTGGGTTCTCAGACTGCTGATGAGAAGGAATGCCTTTAGATTCAATCCGAGTCTTCTTGGAACTGGTGATATCAAGATCAATAGTCGACCCTTCAGCCTTAGATAACACAGACCTTTTAAGTTTTGAAGATGTCATGGATGCTTTGTGTAAACCATCTGGCTCTGATTCTTCCCCAGACAGAGCTCCGACTCTCGATCTACTCGAACCGTTTTCTTCTTCCTCGGTAATCAAGCTTCTCTTATTCTCACTAGAAACTTTAGGGTTCTTCTTAGACTGATTCAAAGAAGCACCTTTATCAGCATCTTTCGACGCACGTCGAACTTTGTTTTGTGCAGAGCTTGGAGTGCTTAGGCCATCTATCGAATCGGCATTTGTTGACAGAATACGATGAATAGTTTGAATATCGAAGTCTGAAGTAAAGAAAGAAGCTGCGATAGCAGAAAGGATGAAACTGGAGTAGAGCGCTGCACGTTTCATGGCGGCGCTTAATGTGATGACTGTTAATCTAAAATTAAGACATTTGTAGGTCAAAAAATATGACCAAGTTATCGTGAATGACTATGACTTGTCGAAAATGATTTTGGAGAGGTACAGAAATCAAGTATGAAAGTCATGGCATTGGACATATTATTCTAAAAACTGTCCCCACCTCATACTGGTAGGTAAATTGTAGCTCCATGTTATATGACGAAATTCCTCCAGCATTCAAGTAAAGCCTAAATTCCTCCACTTTATATAAGCTTGATTCCACTATAAAATCAAACAGAATCATAACTGAAAAATTCCTTTCACTTTAAGTGAAAACTCTAGGCATAAGCATCAGAAAGCATCTTTGCACCTTGTATGAGCAGAAAGTCAGACTATTCATGGTATGTGTGCTCATGACCTTAGAATAATCCGTAAAATATTTAAAAATGCTTCAAGAATAAACTACTATTATCAGATACAGACCAAAGACGGAAAGGATAAGGCAAGAGAGACTAGCATCCAATATCTTATGCATGAGCCAAGTCATTGTAGCTGCTCTATCTTGAGAGGAAGCCATGAGAAGCGATGCACTAATTTAGGCTACTACCCTTATTGTTGTTTCCATCCCACTTCTGACAAAGAGTTGGACTTCTACCATGATCCAAATAATTTGAATCATAGTAACTTTGTCAACATTGTTGTACTGTCATTGGAAAATATTTCAACATACTTTTCATTAACAATCAATCATTAGTAATAACTAAATTTGACTAATGAAATGTTTTGTAAAGGGAATCAAGTGGACAGCCAACCTCTTTCTGGCTGTGAATAGATGCGTAACTACATGTAATACCTGCACTAGCCATAAGGTACATGTCCAAAAGCAGGAACGAATAAATCTCATATCCTATTAACTTATTGATAGAGCTATCATTGCCCATGACCTCATGATTCTTTTTAAGTGAAGAGCTCTATTTTTAATTCAAGCCCTACCCACTTAAGATTTTTCAAGTGAAGTTACCTTTTAGATAAGCATCGTTTCTGTAAAATTTATTTCTGAATTCAAATCATAGAATTCTTATGCACAACTTTAGCTGGATATAGTCTTGTAAATGGAGTTACAACATTTTGGGGAATTCCTGGTGTTTCTAATAACACTCGATCTGCAGCTTTGTGTTCATGAGAAATTCACCTATACTTGGAGAATAAGTTTCGCAATTTTTATTTAGATTTGGATCTAACTTGTTTCAAAAGAAATGCTGTAAATCGTTAAATATTTAGAAGAAGTTAAAACGGAGTAGTTGCCTGTCATGCTGCATGATATGAGCGTCTTATTCCCCTTGCAGTAGATTGATGTCAAAGTCAAAAGGAATAACTTCAATCAGTTGCGTACTATCTCCATTATTCCATCTGTATATCCGCTGTGATTTGCAGTTACAGTGGCTTTAATACCACCTTTGTCACGCATTTGCTTGAAGTCTCATAAGCATTGCCCCATATCCATAGACATTACATACCGGACAAGGTTTGCAAACTAACTCGAAATTAAAAAAAGAAGTTCTAGGTACACACCATTCTATGGCTGGATCTATCATAGTACTTGCACACAGAGAGTATGCTTTGGATGGATTCTTGAAAGAAAAGTACCCATTAGATAATTAGAGAGACTGATATTTAGGGACGCAACTGAAAAAAGCGTGTTACGATATTTCTATTCTTGGCCTTTTTGATTGAAGAATATACAATTTATCAGTATAAAAAGAAAATCATGCTCTACAATATGCTGTTCAGAACTATAAGAGACATCTCTTTTTTTCTCATAATCCCTTGACCCCGGTCTTTGATTACAGAGGCAGCATACAACGGGAATTTGATGTTGTTTATGCTCTGATTCCGAGATGACAAATAATGCTTCAGTGGATGGATGTTGCTATTGGTCTGAGTTGGGGAAGGTCAAAACCTCTCCCAGCCTTTGTGAATGAAAAGTTCGTGAAAAATTGGAGATTAAAGTTCCATATCGAGGTAAACAAGACAGCAGGTCAGTATCCTTTGTTACTTTTCACAGTTTCAGAGGTATTTTCCACGAAGGAATCTTAAAAAGTGAAAATTATTCATGGAGCTCTTGAATACCTTAAGTCCATTCAGATGTCTACACAATAACTTTCTTGGGAAGAATGGAATATAGTCCTCTTTGAGTTGACCAGCATGTACTACAGTTCTAACATCGCTCGAAATCAACGACGAGGCAACAGAAGCTACGAACAATTTATGAGCATCAGAAATTTCATCTATTTCCTTCTCCTCAAAGCAGGATGCACGTGCCACAGATATAGAATTAATCAGATAGGAAATTGAAAAAAGAGAATATAAGTCTTGTCTTATATAAGTAGTGAACATTAAACCATCTAGAAATCAACAGAGTACCAAAATCTATTCTGCTGATGAGGACACAGGCCTAATTGGAAAGCAGTACAGGCTTGAATACCCTTTAGCTAAATCATGAAATTCAGACAGAACGGATCCTCGCGACATTATTCGGATACGACCATATTGAAGCACTAAAAGTCAGTGCTTCAAGTTGCGGTGAATGAATCACCAGGATAAAATTGAAGTTGTCCTATCAAATTGACATGATTCAAGAAGTCACGTAAAACCTTGTAGGTCAATTACAAGAAATGGCTGGTGGCTGGAGCACTTTGTTGCCTGATGAATAAAACAAAAATGTAATTACAGTAACAACAGAAGGAAAATTTAGAAATCTTGCTCAGGGCAAAGGATCAAGATAAGTTTTCAATAAAAATTAAGAACTAAAACTGAAAGAGAAAAATTTGAGGTTATAACATATTCAAAAAGTCACTAAGTTGACTGCAAAATAGAGACAAGTCTTGGCCACAAGAGGAAGGGATTGTCTTTCTGGATAATTAAAGTTATTGGAAAGTTGAAAGGGATCACTAATTAGATAAAGTTAATCAATTAGCCTAGGGTCAAGTATATGTATGATTCTGAAGCTACCCTGAGATACACAGTTGTGGACACATCATGAAGTATGCAAGGCGTAATTCAAGAAAATAAGTGGCCGTACGCCGCTTTGTAGAAGGAAATTAATTTAGAGAGGAAAGAAATTTCTTAGTAAAAGAAAAGGACAAGATTAGTCTCGATAGAATTAATGAAGTGGATTTACACAAATTGACAATGGTAAGGGGAATGAGAAGGGAAATCTACTTAGAATTGAAAGATTTGATGTCATTCCAAATGTGGGATCTCAGTAACTTGCTTCACAAACCTTGCACATTTTCGTGCGGCACAAGCAAATATTCCACTCATTCATGACTCAAGGTATCCATACTCATCATCCAGTTGAAAGTAATCATATGGTCTCTCTTTCCCCACTCTTTGTGAAAATAGAATACATGGTACTGTCCTTGTTGATGCGGAGAATACAATCATTTTTGCTGGAATAAAGTAGCAAAGCATCAGCTTCATCAGAAGGTTGATGCGTTTCAACTATTTATCATATACTTTATCGAGGGCTTCGTTTTCAAGACCACATTCTTCATTTATGTATCATTGAGGTTTTAAATTATATTGACGACCTGCGGCTTTGACCTCTAACCTCGTTGTGATGGCCATTTCCCGAAATTTTGGTATATACAAATATCAAACCTCTCGAACAATGTCACTCAAAGATTTACCGGTATGCTGAAAGTCATCGTTTCGATTGTTGATCTTGGAAGTATAAGTCAAAATTTTATAGCATGCTACGATGAACAAAGCCTAGTCACGCAAGATTAACATGGGAGGTATGTTTGGTATGTTGTGACATAAATGCTAAGAGTTCGCAGTATAGTAGAATCAAAAATATTAGATCGTGCTACACAAAATTGTTTTTTCCATGAAATATCATTAATATTCGATCTTAATACCATGTTTATAGCAAGACCTCCAAAAAACAAGTAATTATGACTTAAATGAAACTTGCATTAAGTTATCATATTGAGAAAATAGCTGTCATGCTTGGAAATATGCCAGGACTTTAAACCTTGATAAGTAATGGCTCTATGAAACGAATGTGCATTCACTTTGTATTTAGGCAATGCTTTAAAGAAAGTATTTCTTCAAACTATAGGAGTATGGTCTAATTATTCTTCGGAATATGATTTTTAACGTATTTGGTTACTTTTCCTCTACAAAGAGACACCAATGCATGCAAATTCACTACTAGAATTTGTATTTGGGTCACAATTTCATGTGTAATCTTGTGCTAGAAATGGAAAGAGACACAAAGCCTTATCTAAGGAGAAAACTTAAAATCCTATTAGTTTAGTTCCCAAGCATTAAAGCCTCTCAATGTCTCTTAAGCCATTCGAGTATAGCTCCAGAGAAGTATTCGTTAAATGCATGTGAAGAAGATGATGCGATCATAAATTTCAAAGAATTGACCCGAAAGACAATCAATTGAGCAAAGATAGAGAGTAGAAGAAATTATAATTAATTCTAAGGCAATTTTTACAGGAGAATAAAAGCCCTTTGGATTGACACATAGAAGCAACAGGTACTGCATCGTATTAGCTTATTAGCAGTCTTCAGGGCTCTTATTTGATTTTCAAGGAAAATCAAGTGTAACACTGTTCCTGATTGCCTCTCAGGTGCGAAGTCAAGAATTTAAAGTGTAAATGACTGCTTTTCAATATACGCTTTCCTATTCAATTTGTTGACATAATGTCGAATACAAGTCTTATGTCCTTCTAGGCATGACGATTGACGGTCACAAATATTTTTTCTGAAAACTGCCTTTTTCATATTGAAAATGTTTCCCGAATGCAGCAATTCTTTGAGGCATCACTTAGATGCTACCCCCTACAGCGTCAATAGCATCTCCAACATAGCACTGCCTGCTAACCCTAATATCAACGTGCCAAATGCACCTTATCTCTTAAGTCGCGATTCCTCATCCGACGAAGGGGACTGTGATCTTATGTCTTCTCAGTCTAGCATTGATTCCTTCATCGGGAAACTCATGCGACTCTTGATTGAAGAAAGATTCTCGATGATAATTTCTTTCCTTCCTGATAATCAGTCTTTTGGAATTATCAATGCCAAGGCATTCATGGAAGATGTCATGCCGAACACATTCGGAATAAGAAGCTTTGCATCCTTTGGTAGAAAGTTGATAAGGCGTGGCTTCGAACGAATTGTGGATAGAAGATGCCATGATATCGATGTGTTTTGGCACCCTCACTTTCGTAGAGGTGACTGGATCACATGCAGTAAGATTAAATGTGTGCCACGTCTATTGCCGCAAACAAAGAAAAGCACATGCAGTGGGGCAGTAATCCCTCTCCCCTCGGGCTCCTACAACCCGCAATACAGAGAAGACGCTGCATTTGTAAGTATGCCTGCCATGTCAAGTCATCCTAACAATGGAACTTGGAAACCGACGCTCCAAGATATCACTTCCATGATAGTCGGAGCAGCATTGGAGACTCTTCGAATGGAAGAGGCAGTTATTGCTCCAGTTATAAGTGTAGAAACGATCCTGCAGCATCACCAAGAGCGAGCAGTCATGCTTGCAATGCACCAGCAAGATATGATGGCTCAGTTATCATCTACTCTGAAATCCGAGTCATAATTGACCTACGCTATAGCACCAATTTTTCATCATTGAGTCCTATTCTCTTTACAAATAACCGGTACATCTCCCACCTAATGTACTAGTATTGGCTTTTATGGCAAGGCCTGCCATGTTCAACTCCATGCTGCAACTATCATGTAGACAAAACGTATCATAGCTAGAGATATTTGCATTCCTTTACCCTGGTCTTCGTAACAACATGAAGAGTAGCAGATGACCAACAACACAAATTTGAAGAATTCTTTCCTATAACATATAGAAATGTAGCAAATGAAGAAGGCTGCAATATTTCAATTGAGTGTGATAAGAAACGATAGTCGGTTGCTATGTAATTCAATGGATTTGGAATAGGATGGTGTGATACCACAATAAATGAGACAACTGGGGTTTGCCACAGTGAGGGACTAGAAGGGTAGAAGAATCAAAGTTAGAGAGAAATCAAATATTTCGCTTATGAAGAAGCAAATCATAATTAATCATGAAGAAGGCCTATGGATGTTATTATGATAATCACTGATTTTTTATTTTAAGCCCTTAATTTTTCTATTCTCAAATTTCATTATAACTTAAAAATGAGTTATTTAGTCATTGATGAATTATAAATTCAACTGACAAAACAAAATTCAGATATCACCTAATTTATATATTTGGATACAATCCACGACATGATGATTTTTTTTAATTTTGCTTCTTCATTGAAGTTAAAATTGTCCCCCCTCAAGCTTTCGTATGTTTTTGGTATATATCATTCAATGAAAACTTCGGAAAGTACCACTTCATTTGTATGTGGTCTGATTTATTTTGTCCATTCCCTCATTCCTTGAAGATCAGTGCATCACAAGCTCTTCAATTATTAATAAAGGTAAATTTCCCGTTATGTTTCAGAGTCTCAAGATGATCAAATTCAAGTCCAATTTATATATTTATCCCACCTCTCTTGAATTCGAGTTTTCGCCTCAATTTCAAACAATATAAGGTTATCCTGTGGTGCACTCTTATTGCAACAGTTACCCAACTGAAAGGCACACGTTAACCACTTACACTTTCCCTAGCATAAAGGTCTTAGTCGTATTCTGCATTGGATACAACCGATGATCATTTTATTGCTGTTTTACGACTAATTCTGGTACATGTTTTTGAAGTAAATGGAGTGGGCAATATAATCTTGCTCATGAGATAGAATTCTACTGTGTGGTATATCCTTCCTAGGCATTACTGATCTGATTCCATTGTTGTGTTTTCACTTCACCAAGTTAGAAATGCGTAGCATCACATTTCCATTTTAGAGCTCCCAATTTTTTAAACATATTTATCATATGGAAAAGGTCAATGTATCATTTAGGTACGTTTACGAGGTAATGATCACTAGGTTCAACGGGAAAATCCCTAGACAGTATTTAGACAACGATAACAATTATGGGGAGAAGAAGTAGTCCATGTACAATAGGTCTTATATGAATTAGAGTTACCTTTAATGCAATTTACAGCACTTATGTAGTACCTATTTTTGTAATTGGGTTTATCTACTATATACAGTCGTCCTTAGCTTCTTTAAATTATTAGTGTAAAATTCAGTTGACGTCGTATACTATCATCTTTATTTTTACTATGCTGAGATTGGGCATACCACATTTGCTTCCGAAATCGTTAATTTTCAGTGTAGAGCTTTAATGAAGGATTTTTATTCCGTCATTTAATCTAATGCCATGGATTCCAACGGTATCATTCGCAAAGGTTTCCGACGCTTCAACGTGAGTGGGTGCAACTTATTTCTATTTGATGCAATTTTCTGTAGTTTTCGCTTAGCATGGCTATGTCTTTTGGTTGCGCAATTTCTTTTGCGCATTCATGCATGACCAATTTCTTTTGAATAATATTAGAAGCCTGTCCTGACCGAACATTAGTTGTGCTGCTATGACATGTCGGGAAGTCGGGGAAAGAGAAAGTTTTGTTTTCATCCAGTTTTTGCTTAGAAAGATGATCAAATGACATCTTTATCGAGAGCCTGGTAAAATCATTCTGCAAAAAAAAACACGAGCTGGACAAAAAGACAAAAGCAATTATTAGTGTATGCAGTAGATTAAAATGTTAAAGCACTTAACATTTCGAAAATTGTATCATGTTAAATACACCTACAGTACCTTGATGACTTTCCTCTCAAAACCAAGGATTTTAATTTGAGTGTGAACGAAGAAAATTATATCCTATACAGCGATTTATTTAGCTTTTTCCACGCTATAAAATATTCTAGACAACAGAAGCTCTTTTAACCAAGAACAGGAGTGTTGATTGATGAAATTTATCCTAGAACGCTCGTTTTTTCAGAAGATTTCTTTGCTTACTTCTTGCAGCAATCCGAATCAAACGAATATTTTTTTAAAATGTCACTTATCACGATCCAGGTTAAATTGTGATTCCAAGAGTTGTTAAATCACAGGTATGTCTTTGCTAAACGGCGATTATAGAAG
>CAAAJI010000031.1:64702-78979 GCA_900642245.1 Fragilaria radians
TTATCTTAACAGACTTAACTCAAAGGTATGTCAACAGCAATTTATAAAAACCAGCTTAGAGGAGTGGTAATTAACATGGAAGAATTGTAAGAGATGAATTAGTCTTTGGTGCCTTCCGAATTCTTTAGTCAAAACTTGCGCTGTAACGGAATTGCGATAAGTGCTCAAACAGTTTTAACAAGTTGAAAGTAAAGATTATGCAAATCAACTTTTCAGATTCATTACATTAATACTGTTTAGTGGCATGGTGATCAAGAGAGTCATTCTACTATACTACTGTTTCATGATATTCTAATAGTAAATATGGAGATCAACTTTTTATTTACTGCAATACTATCACACGTTACAGTTTGTCTTCCAACTCTACATGAGAGATAACTCAAAGTGCAAATGTGCTGTATGCCTCATTTTTTGTGATCATGCAAAGTATTTTGAATATGTTTGCGGAAGTTTGAAATCTAAGAAAGGTATTCTTTGCTTCATTGACTTCCTTAACTCATCTTATAGGAATGAAAGAGACAATGGAACGTTTAGCTTGATCTACACTGCCATATTAAAAGCAGGCGATTCGTAAGAATGTGATCACAATGCTCACCACTCTATTTTAGCATTGGGTTGTAGGAAGACCAATTAATTTAAATATTTGTCATTGAATCTAGAATTGTTACCATCGACTTGGACTATATTCTTTTCAATAAAGAATTGAAAATACTGTTTTGCCTATAGAGTATTAGCATACAATGTATATGACAGGAATAATGTATGCAGTTAAAATGCAACAGAGAGAGTGAAGCTTTTTTGAATTGGACAAAATCTGTATGTTGAGGTATAAGGGTCTTTGATTTTGAGATTTTTCCATGATTCTTTGGCTTGAAGTTTTGTTTCAGTCTGACCACAAGCTTCTAAATTACAAATAGTCTGGAGTATAAAAGATAATCACCTAAGTTATAGATCAAGTGAATACTGAATTAATGTTCATAGGACCCTCTAGCTTTACTCATCTCAAAATACAGGGCATGGAAAATCTTCAGCCTATTTATGAATTTTGAGTCACGTTTTCATAAGCAAAATATGTTTTTTCCCTCTAAATTTTATTCCTCTACATTTCTTATCAGTCACGGCGACAAACCCCAGTTGTTTTCACTCCTTTTGGAATTACAGCATCATCTTCCAAATCCAATTCATTTTCTTAGCAAACAACTATCATTCCTTATCCCTCTTAATATGAATATAGCAGCCTTCATCATTTGCTTCATTTCAATATGCTCATGGTTTGAATACAAGCTTGTATGTTAGTCTAGAAAAGTTCTTCAATTTTGTGTGATTGATCATCTGCTACTCTTCATGTTGTTGCAAAGACCACGGTAAAGGAATGCAAATATCTCTAGCTATGATAAACGATGTCAATGTAATAATGGCAGCATGTGTTGAACAAGGAATGCCTTTCCATTTGTGCCAATACTTGTATATTAGGTGGGAGATGTACCGGTTATTTGTAAAGAGAATAGGACTCACTGATGAAAAATTGGTACTTTATCGTAGGTTAATTAGGACTCGGATTTCAGAGTAGATGATAACTGAGCCATCATATCTTGGTGATGCATTGCAAGCATGATCGCTCGCTGTTGGTGCTGCTTCAAGATCTTTTCTACGCTTATAACTGGAGCAATAACTGCCTCTTCCATACGAAGAGTCTCCAATGCTGCCCCGACAATCATGGAAGTGACATCTTGGAGTGTCGGCTTCCAAGTTCCATTGTTGTTATGACTTGGTATGGCAGGCATACTTACAAAGGCAGCGTCTTCTCTGTATTGCTGGTGATAGGAACCGACGGGGAGAGGGATTACCTCCCTCTCATTACATGTGCTTTTCTTTGTTTGCGGCAATAGACGTGGCTCACATTTAATCTTACTGCATGCGATCCAATCACCTTTACGAAAGTGAGGGTGCCAAAACACATCTATATCATGGCATCTTCTATCCACAATTCGTTCGAAGCCCCGCCTTATCAACTTTCTACCAAAGGATGCAAAGCTTCTTATTCCGAATGTGTTCGGCATGACATCTTCCATGAATGCCTTGGCATTGATAATTCCAAAAGACTGATTATCAGGAAGGAAAGAAATTATCATCGAGAATCTTTGGTCAAGCAAGAGTCGCATAAGTTTCCCGATGAAGGAGTCAATGCTAAACTCCGGAGACATTGGATCACAGTCCCCTTCGTCGGATGAGGAATCGCGACTTAACAGATAAGATGCATTAGGCACGTTGATAGTAGGAGGCAGTGCTATGCTGGCGACGCTATTGACCCTGAAGGGGGTAGCATCTAAGTGCTGCCTCAAAGAATATTCGCATTCGTGTATCATTTTCAATGTGAAAAAGACAGTTTTCTCAACAAATATTTGTGACGAAGGACATATGACTTGAAACATACATATGTCGACAAGTTTGTACTCTAAACATTAAAAATAGACATTCAAAAATCAAAAGAAAGAACCAATTTAAAAGGTCATATGTCAGTCATATAAGGATGACTGTGGCACTGAAAAGAAGCATTTCCTTGTTGAACATTCACATGACATATGAATGTGCATAAGCAGCATAGCAATGTAAGTTGCAGCAAAACAACGATCGGACTAAGGTTCATGATATCCACTCCTAGCGAAGTAAATCATGGTTTCAAATAATCATTCTATTTGTATTTGGCTGTGCTAAAGTTGATACATTTGGTGTTTGCGTGTAAATGTTTTCCATTGAATTGAAACATTCCACCTTCACCTTTCCGTAGGAGCTATGAGAGGCTCACACTCAGGCTATCCCATGCAATGAATGTTGTTCTTTCTGTGTAGCCATTACTTTAGCATAATATAAACTTGCCACTTTCCTTCTCAAACTAAGGGATTGAACTAATTCTATGAAGAAAAACTCAATTTCAAAAAATTTCTGATCTTGTTCTGGCCTTCTTCTGTCTTCTCAGTGATTTATCAGTCTGTCTTAATTTAGCTAGATTTTCCAACTAAAACATTACCTTCAGTATGGTCAGGCCAGCAACTTCTAACATCAAGTAATCCATTTAATCTTCTTGATATTGCAGTTTGAAACTCCTTTCTTTCATGCTGAAGTCCGGTAGAAGTGAAGCGAATGACAACCAAACCTTAAGAAGAGAATCAATAAATCAATTCGATTTAGGAAGTGAAATGATCCTCAAAATTTGGGATATTTCCGCTAGAAGCCACACTGATTTTGCTCAATTACCTTTATGCGATCTTGCTTAGTTGCTTTTTGATCTTTTCTTGCCAGGAATATTTATTTTTAAACTAATTAAGAAGTAATAACTTCTAAAACAAGATCCAATTTCATGTGGTTAATAACTCTTAGACAATGGGCCATACTTTCAAAAGCAGAGAACAGTGGAAACAAATAACTGTGACAATAATACAATTAAACTGATTAACTTTATTACAGAGCAATAGCTATCAGTTAATATAATGAGTTTGTTGCTTGGTATACTTTGCACTTAAATAGAAGTATTACTTACTTGATAAGAGTTTAAATATTGAAACAAATCAAAGTATTCATTTGATTTCACTTCGATAACAATTCTTGACTTCTTTATTTTTCTCACTTTGAAGGAATGTGCTTCATTGTAATTCTTATTATCTTCTCTACTTTTCATTATAGTATTGTTCTTTCTTAACAAGTGGACTTCACGTTTTCATTTCCAATCATCTACAGCTTTTCCAAACTAAAGGTAACTGTATTGAGCCTTTGGCAGCATGCTGTTGCTTGTATCAAGTGTTTTTGAATTTTTCTGTGATTTTTTATAGTCAGCCTTTGCTATGATCGCATGGCAAATGCATGCTACAATGAGACTGGTTAAGCAATACAAGTCCTTGAAAACATATCCCGTAGCAAGCTGCATCAAAGAAAAGTAAGACATCTTGGGAATACCCCTAACGTTTAATCCACTTTAGGTTTTATCTCATTAGGCTGTTCAGTAGGCTTAGATGAATTAAGAAAACTGTGCAAGGCTGAATCACAATCAAATAGCTTAGATAAAGTGGTCCAAATCTTTAGCTCAACTTTCCCTTCGAGTGAATTTGATTATCAGAATAATTTAAGGTGATACAAGCTTCACGAAAGAAAAATCAAGGTCCAGACTAAGAAACAAATGCAAATCTTTGAAACCTTCTTCCATATGGCATATTATTTCATCAATCCCTGACACTAACTTCTTATTAACAGAGCACAGTAAAAAAGCGTTCTCCATTTATCACGAGAATATTTTGGACATTACGGAATTCTTTCGGTATCAATAAAAAGAAGAAAATTGATTATTGTTGGTGCATGAATTTTTTAACATATCTTAAAAGGAAAAAGGAGATTTTTTTTAAATTATCATAATCAGATGATAAGAAGTAAGTAAGAATTTTTAAGATTTTTAATTTACTAGTGCAAAGAGGACTGATTAAGTGGTGTCAAGGCCTATAGCACTATTTCTTGTTGATTTCCTGGTAGCCGATGCTGTTAATTAGGCTTCTGTTAAGGTATCTTTCAAATCCATTTTTTTAGAAGAAATAATCAAGGATATCTAAATTCAACATGCAAGATCATTGGTTATGAAATCCTTGCCATATTTGACAGTGTAAGGTATGAATTACAATATCTTTTGAATGTCTTCAAGCTTGTGTAAGACTTTCGCAACTGTAGTTATATCGAAAGGAAGATTGACAAGATAGAATGTAGTAAATTGAGTTATGCGGTAAAAAATTAGCAAAACAATTTGATAGCTTAAAAAAAATAGATTCACACTTCTATGCGATGAGATAAATGTAGATAAATTTACTCATTACTCATTTCAAATCAATAAAACTTAAGTTCACACTTCAGAATAAAATGATCAAGACTACGATCAATGATCAAAACATTATTTGACATTTCTCTTCATGAAGGATTGGCAGAGTACCTGCCATACTAACAATCAACATTGTCTGATGCCACAATTCAATGTTTGCTGATTTTAAATCAATCTACACATTTCTTCTGAATTTCAATAGCAAACAGCAACCCTACATATATACATTCATTATTCTTCATTTCAGACCTCTCAATTCTTTGATCCAATTTGCATATTATCTTTAGTACAATCAGAAAGAAAGATTAAAGATATACTAAGGTCGATTAAAACCGATTCCCATAAGAAAATTAAGATCCCAACGATTATACAAAAACTTCAAAACTTGAAAAATATAAGAACTCAATAACAGATAATAAGTTTTTGAAACGTTTCTTTCACAATCTCACTGGTGACTGTAAGTTAAATACGTATCATATGAGAAAAAACATTTATTTGGGAATATGCAATTTAAGAAATTAGCTTACCTTGGTCTATCATTGATGCAACTTTCAATTTAATGTAAGCGAATGACAACTTTTCACTCTTTGCACTCCATGTCATATTTCTAATGGTGAGAAGAGTCCAGTCATTCCAAAGATGATTTCAGAACAGATAACTGCAGGAAGCAAAAGCCACAATCAATGCATTGAAATATGGAATGGTACTACACTATCATGTCGGAAATATAGATGATATTTGAAAATCAAAAGCACAAGCATTAATCATCTACCAGTCAATACATAAGTTATATGACTTATCATTGAAGATGTTTAATACTGTTATGCAAGACTGTATGAGAAACGATAAGATTTGAGATACCACAGGTTGATAGAATTTAAGTATCTGTATGACAAACTACAATCGAGGTTTTGCTCCGCTAAACAAATTTCATTCGAAAGACATATAAATTCAACTCATAAAAATACTTATTCATATAGTTATGTAATTTCTTGTTTTCCATGAATATAGGCTGGACCTAGCTTTCAAGCTACCATGTAAACACTCTGGATGGATGTGTTTTGAAGATATTGCACTTGCAGGACAAACCAAAGTATCTTAAGGGATTTAAATTATCGGTACATAGATACAGCCACTGTTGTGCTAAGAAAATTTATTTGAATAAGCTAAATGAATTGAACTCAAAAGTTTGATATACTTTCTAGATTCATAAGCTTATACATTTAATTTTTTGAATGAATTTTGGGTAAACCTACTTTTTTCCATTGTAAACAGTACGGTATAACACTACGCTCGATCGAAGTTTTTGATCAAGCATATCACAGTTCTCGGTTGAAAGATATTCATATAATCAATCAGGTGAAGTTGAGACTTGAGGCAATTTTGCTCTATGTTAGACTATAGAAAGTATACAGTGAAAAATTATAACCTATTTTTGATTACTGTTATTCTTTAGTCTTATGGAGTCTTCGAATTTCTCTCAAAGAGAACTTCTTGACCCTTCCCAAGAGATGTTCGTGAGCTCTCTTGAAGAAGTAGATCTTGTTCTAAAGCTTCTTTCCAACTGTTTAGACAAGTCTCTTCATCTTGTTCATATGGACAAGTTGGTGGTCAATAAGGATAAGTTTGTTTAGCCTTTGGACTCTTTTGTTATTAGAGAGCTTAACTCTCTAATTATCTCTTTATTTACATCATTATTATAGCCGTCCTAGATTGGATACGGTGCTGGATTGTATAAGGATACTTTCCATCAATAAACAGTATTTTATCTTCACTAAGTTCAACTGGTGAGTCATTTATCCTAGTTAAACTTATGTTATGTAAGTAGGAGGATAGTTTACTTGTAGCTACCCTTAGCTAGATGAGTAGATATTATAATACTTTGATTCTACTATTATTCACTATGCACTAACGGTACAGGATGTCTCCATACATCAGTACACACACACACAGCTCCTAGTTTAATATTTTATTGTTAAACTGTTATTGTTTACAACCTATTGTGTTTAGGGATTAGCTTCTTGATCCTTCAGCCAAGGTAGGTCAAATTTGGCAATAGGAAGATACACAAAATATTCGTGCTAATCCTGGTAAAAAAAGAAAGGGATACTACAAATTCTCAGTGTCATTAACATATCGATCAGTTCATCCTTATCCTCTATGTTCCTGGAAGAATGATTTCCTTACGAGGGCATGGAATGTCTGATTACTTAGAGCTATTGTCAGGGTGACACATTGTCTTTGCAAATAAGATATCATGGGATAGAATTGTGACGTACTTTACATCCATTGAAGGCTCGTAAATTTTTAAAACCACGAACATAGTGCAATCAAACATTTTGCTTTTTTAATCTAATGCCACTTTCAAGACCCGAAGCATGTTCCCACTTCTAAAAATTGTTCTGGTGCAGGTTTTGATGCTGCTAGCTTTGACTCATTCGGATAATGTTCAATATTAAAGGTTTGGGTAAGATGTTTCACTGAATAAGATTGAGTCTTCGGATAAGTCATATGCTCTAAAGAATCTTCAATTTGTTTCTCTGAGGCATAATTCATGTGAGAGCTTTCAAAGTAGATACGACAGACAAAATGCGATTGAAGACTAATCCTTAGTTAGAGAAGAGTAATTTAATAAGCAACAAACAAAAGTTAAGATATCACGCAAAAGAATTGGAAGACAAAAGTGAACCAAAATGCTCATCAATGGTAGAGCCGGAGAGCTCAACCGTAACCTTGACTGCTTACAATATGTTAGAAGAAAGTAAAATGGAAATAGCCACAGGATAATTAAGGATAACAATACAGCATCCAATCCCAAAGGAAAAACTGATGTCAAAGCACTTTGATTCAGCACTGAATAATACCTGCACCAAGATGGAACTATAAAAAACAGAAGGTCCAATTTGCATGACAAAGTAAAGCCTCAATTCAAGGATTCCAGAAGCAAATGAGGGAATATTTGAGTGGCTGGGCATTAAATCTTTAAAAAGTCAAAGGCGCAAAGGTAGCAACATATTTATGCAACCAACCAGAAAAAAAACAATGTGATGTTGTTTTGATATACAAGCATCCTCGGATTCCCCCCTGCATTTTCGACTAGTCCTAGTCACTCTTCCGTCCAAAGATACCTTTACTAAGGTTCCTAGGAAAAGTAAAGAATGATGTTGCAGTATGACTTGACCTCAGCATAATTTAGCTGTCTTCAAATATGTAGCTTACTTGATTGCGCATTGACGTTGGGAAAGTATGAAGATGTAATGGGTTAAAGCAATACTCCTCCCAACTCTTTTGTTGAAGTTAAAACACTGAGTCTTTTTCATATTGGCACGGCAAATGAATGGTGCTGTTGTTGAAGACTTAAAACGGTTGTCAAAAGTTAGTGTTATGGTTTAATTGGTTGAATCAATGTAATGGTTCTATTCACTTCATTCGGTTTATTCTTTGTTTGCACGAGTGTACAGAGCTTAATCATATCAAGCAAAGCATCAATACTATAGCAGGTCATCTCAAAATCTCAGCAATGAAAGGTGATTTGATGAAAGTTTAAGCTTGATTGAAAGGAGAGAATTTGATTTGAAGAAAGTGTCAACTAAAACTTGAGGTTGCGAGTGTTTATTTATTTTACCATGCAATTACAAAACTAATCACCAATAATCACTTCAACTAGGCTTAATATTTCTCTTCAAACCCATCACATGTATACTCACCTTTTTAACGTTTACTCACGTCCAGAAAAATGTGTATAAACAATTAAGCCAAAGATATCGCATATTTGAAATGGGTGGATAAGGAAACAATCCTGCAGAAGAATAGTAAAAGAATTAAATGTCAAGTATTTAGAAGGCTGCATATCAAGGGCTGGGAAAAAAGAAACCAAGCAAACGCTTTCATAGACTATAAAGGAGAGATGAATATATTGATGTGAAACGTAACTGGCTGTTAAATGACATGGCGAATTTGGACTTGATTAGTTGCCTATGGCTAAAGTTCCAAGGGTTGACGTCAAGCACAATTATGCTCCAGTAGTCAATGATTAATTCTTCCTAATACTTCATGATCGTATCGAACTGAAGAAAACCTTTTTTTATAACGCAGGAGATCTTGATGGATATCTCCTGAAACAGATGCATAAAGGTGAAAGTCTGAATTGGAAGAAGACTATAAATGGCCTAGCACAACTTGTTAGACAGTTTTGCTCAGAGCGAGTTGAAGCACACAAGAGTTAAGAAATCCAAATTAATCCCATGATTATGGATAATGGTCATGCTCAGTGTGATAGTAATAATCCAAGTAGAAATCTATTTGAACTATCATATCACAGTCGGAATTGAATAAGCCGTTAGCGCGGTCAATAATTTGTTGAAAGTCAAGGGTTATGCTTAAAGGTCAAAAATGAGTTGACTGACTTTTTAATCAAAGTTGCCAAGGAGGTCGAAAAAGGCAGTGCTTAGATCAATCATCTGATTTTATTCACCTCAGCTTTGGTGAAGAAATCCAAGGAATTCAAGGTAGTGCTACTTCTGGAACTCCCAGCTTAGGGATTGTAAAGCCATATTATGGGATTGACGACGTTGACGGGATTTTATGCCATCCAGGTGCAGACCTGGTATGAGAATGATTCTTTACTATTTCATAAATTGTTAACGTTCATGGACATTGGTAGTATGGCTGCATTCAAGGCAATGTTGAGGGTGGCAAATTAAAATTCGATACTAAGTCATTCAGCTTGAAAATTTAGCCAAAGATGGATGAAAAGGATTGAGATCTTGGCGACTACACAGCGACAGTGATTGGGCCAAAAATGTGGAGAGTCAAATCAGTATCACCAAGCACATAATATCCTGGCTGGATGCACCCATAGGAAGGGTTAGAACAAGAAAGTGTGACCTTATACAGCGCTAAGAAATTTTATGGCTATATCTTTTTCAGCCCATGAGATCAGATAAACCTATTACATATCAGATATCTCTAGACACTTTTTTCTAATACGTATAGAGAGCATAGACTACACCTTTAGTCTTACGGAATAGGCTGATTGATACAAGATAGTACCTTTTATTTTAAAATATTGAGGATGGACGTATCAAGATTATCCATGTTACGTCAGATGAGATTGGCGCTGATGTCTTTAAAATTAATGTGAGAAGAAGGCTAATAAAAATCATGTGGAAAGTTTTCAGGAGAGACAATTGAAGGCTGAATGGCCTCTGATAAAGGCTGAGTATTCAAATGTTTCACTTATACGCTTATATAGGTTTAAGAGTAACAGAGAGGAAAATATAAGCTAGTTTGAAGACCAATTTGCAGAGAAGTGATTCAGGGAAATCAATATCAAGTCTAGTGATAATAGTGTAGCATGAGAACTTGCCAAAATCAACTACATTTTATCTTTCAGCTGCTTACAAAGAGGATTTTTCAACAAAGCTATTACGCAAAAATAAAATTGCAAGGAACATTTGCATTAACCATGAGAAGATGGTGCGGGAGTTTTTGTGCAGTAGCCCATACCCTTAAGAAGAGAATGCATTTTCTAAAGTTCTTGTGAACAAATGAGAATCAACGTCAGATTGAGTATAAATCATTTCTCATTTCGAAATTGCAGTTCGTATCCAAATCCTTGGAGAAGAGGAAAATTCTATAGAAAGTTAGAAACGATTACGCTTCAACTATAACAAACTATTGACTGATCCGGTAGTGAATATCTCTCTAGGTATAAAAAGCGTAAGGAATGAGTACGATGCAAAGGGCAACGCTTGCTCTCCTGGGCGGTGGGACGCAGATTGCTCAGACGTTTCTGGGAGGGACTACGGAGGAATCTCTAAATAATGTACATACCAAGAAGCTCAAAAAGAGAATTTCCCGCCGAATGAAACGATCTTCGAGTCAAAAATCCAACGAATCAGATAGTGTGGAAAGTTCCACTAGTATGGGCAAAGGAAAATCTGTCATTTTGACATCTCGCCATATGACAGTCCCCCCTCGTCCTGTGACACAAGTTGATTTTATTGATGCAGTAACTGCTGCCTTGACGGGTGATGCTATCATGTTGAACAAAAACAACACTGATGATGACGACGATGTATACTCTCTTAGTTCGGTGTCGACTATCAACAGTCACGTGGAGCTGAGTTCTCCACCATCAGAGAATCCCATGCTTGTATCTCATCAGTCCATTGGCATGGGACAAATGTTTTTTTATCTTGATCAGAAAAATCCATCAGGACGTGATGCTGCATTACCATTGATGCCAAGTTCAATGCAAAGTTCATTACCCAATGGAATTTCCTCTGATAACACCAGTTCTCCTGAAGTTAAGAAGACACTGCATGCCGTACCCCTGGACAACCCACTAGACGAACCAAAGCCTGCGTCTCATGATTTGAAAGATATCCCTGTGAAACTTGAATCACCAGTTAATAATGATGATATGTTAGGTTCTAACAGAGCGAGCTTGGATGCGCCTATTTGTTTGGTCGAGAACTCGGATTCTTCAATCCCATCACCGCAGCCTCCTAATGTTGATAAGGAGATTAAAATAGTTGATGAGGAAGAACCTACGTACTTTGGTCGAAGTGTATCCAGTCTTCGTGCTATCATTGAAGCTAAGACTAAAGAAGCTGATAAAGATGGTCTATTTGAGAGGGGATGCAAGATGTTTCAAGAGGGAGAAGAACTCCTTTCCATGGGAAAAATTGAGGAGGCACGGGAAACGCTTCAACGAGCTCATTCGTTCCAAAAACGATCGCTGCAACTGATATCCGGTCGTATGGCAGATCTTATGCATCAACAAGGTCTGGATCACTGCGATCGGGGGGACCAGTACCTGGCAATCATATTGTTGGGTGTTGCTGAAATGATTAAGCACAGACCATCAGCTGCAAACATTCATTTATGTGCACAAGTTCATCGAGGATATCGAAGAATATGCCCGAAGGAAGAAAAATTCGTCACTTCTCAGAGGGAGATGGATTCTTATGTCAAGGCGATGAAAAAAGAAGCGAAGCCATTGTCTAGAACTCTGCACTCATATTCTCGAAGTCTCCTTATTGATACAATTCCTGAAGATAAATCAGTACAATAATAACTTTTACAACACTCTCATTATTTATAAAATTACAAATCATTTTCAACATTGTAACGATTGGAACGTTAGATAATTGATATGACTTTCACTACATGATTCACAAAATGTTAGTACATCCAGCTGTTAATTGCTGTCTAGATAAGAGCTCCTCCATTTTCGTACGTCAAATTCCCAAGGTTTCATATATTTTGGCACCTATTTTGGAGTGGTACGTCCTAACTTGATGTGACCAACATTTGTTTGTGCCCAGTTGCATGACTTCAGCTAAAGTATTCTTCTATTTTCATGTCGTATTTGCTATGGATGCATGCAACTTTTTATGCTTGATAATTGGAAGGTCATTAATTTAACGAATGCTTTTAAGGACATTGAGACTTTGGGGAAGATACCAGAACAAGTATTTTGTGGGAAAATGGATTTAAATTATTGTTATTTATCCTTGAGGAATCGTTAAATGACAAAAGCAAGAGCTTTTTAAATTTTAATCAAGTATCTTGCATCTTGTGTAGTTTTTTCCCTTCAAAATAACAATATCGCTCTCCAGGTTCAATTTCGCATCACCTCTCTTAATTTGTACCAATATTAACTCAAATTTTACTGAAGGTGAAATTTTGTTAACTTTGTCGAACAAGAGTGAGAACGCATCTGTACTGTAACTAACTGCTTCGTAGACATATTGTAAAGTGTTTTTGTAACTTTCTACAGCCATATCTGCCTACCTGATTTGGGCTAAAGAGTATTTGAAGCTTGATGCCTCAACTTATGGAGAGCATTGAGACATCTATGCATCATATTGAGTATCCCTTGAGGATGACTTGCTTTCAAGCAACTTCTTTTTCAACAGAAAGCAAATACTGTAACCTTTTATATGCTTGCTGTGCAGATCAAGAAGCCCTAATTCTGAGATGTGCATAAAGATTTGGGAGAATGCGCTTTATCTAGATATAAAACATCCCTTGTGCTGCATTAATTGCTTGTCATCATACTTACACTTCGATGAAGTTAGAAAGATAATTATGGATAATTTTTAAGAGCTGATACATTTGACTCTGCTGCCACCACATGACTGACCGTAATTGAGGGTGAGCACTTGAGGTAGCTGCTAGTAAGCACATTATGGCATGCCCATGCAACCTATACTTTAACGTAGTCCTACATTTTCCTGTGCTCAACCATTTTGAATGTAAAGAAAGAAACACTTAACTAAACTGACCTTTTGATGCAGGCTTTCTAATAATCATACAAAGTGTTTCTAGATTGTTTTTTCCTCAATGCATTTTTACTTAAAAATATCTGTGTATTCTCTCCCACACTGCATCTTACTTCCAGAAGGATTCTCAGTTTCAGCAATAGATCGAAAAATGTTTCTATTTTTAACACGAATGCAAGAAAGAAAGCAGGTTTCAATACTTGCATTCCTTATCTATAGGACTGAATATTGCTATGCAACATTAGGAATATTGAATATTCCCAATGCACTCACAAAACAGATTAATTACGGCAACTTTTCATGTATCCAATCCAGGATGCAATTACGAGAAATACTTTTTTCTCTTCCTAAACTCTCATTTCTGCGTAGCAAAGCAAGCTCTAGCTACGCTATTTAATGGTAGCCTCCAGCCATTTTCACTCAATTTAATCAACTTCTCAACATTCTTTATTCCATGAAGTGAAGATCTCTCAAGAAAACACATGACCCCCCTTTTCGAAACTTTTAAATGTTCAATATAATGGGTGCAGTGACAATTTCTTACAAAGTGCACCAGCTTTCCACTTATAGAAATTGCATTGATATTGTGTAAAGAAGTTGTAAAGGAATTAGGCGTATGGATACATACATATTGCTGCCTATTGAGGTTGACCACACATTTGTCTCAGCTCTTTAGTTCTCTTGCAAAAGAATGCACAGCATTAAAATGAAGCAGCCTGTATCCATTTGTCTAAATGAGAAAGCAAAATCATTATACTTGCCCGAGTGGTGACATGGAAAAAAATATCAAATCGGTCCACGAGAATCCAGGTGGAAACATTTTGGATTTTTTGGTTTCTACGCACGTTGACAAAGATTCTCATCTTGTGAAGTTCGTAGTGACGTAAGCATAGCTTCATTATGAATTTGCTTCTGTATCATCAGCAAACTTCCCGTCACAACTTGGACTAAGCCGAATTTTGGTGTTGAATCATACAGATAATTTGAGATTGATACGGTGTATACCTTTCTTACCGACTATTCAAAGGAAAAATGAGCACATTTCGTAGGGCACAAAACTCATTTTGGACAGGAGGGAATCAAATAATAAAGAATCTCTTTTTGGGGATTAAGAATGATGAAAGCAAA
>CAAAJI010000031.1:135723-146761 GCA_900642245.1 Fragilaria radians
TAGGTGGGGCTTTTAACAACATTTGAAACGTCCCAATCCTTACTCTTAGAGGGCGTTAGGCCTCATTTTTACCATTTCAAATTTTCCTGATTTGCAAAAAGAAGCTCTTTATTCAGATTAAAGTTGCAAATAAAAGCTTTCTGTAATGAACTATAATTAATTCTCGAGTTTTGCTATCAAAATTCAATCTTTTCGAGAATGGTTCCTATTCTGTACACTTTCTTTGATAAATTCATGAATTTCTACTAGTGAATTAGGTTGATGGTCGGCCGTACTGCACTATTAATACAATCAAATCTTGTCGCCTTACACAACTTCCAAATCTATCATGATGAGGATGTAGGGTATCCTCCTTGTTGTGCTGGATCTGATCCGGCAGATGGTGTACTTCTGTAAGAATCGTTTGAAAAGGAAGGATTGTAATAATACATGTTTGGTGTACCTTGATACTGATGCGATAGTTGATACTGCTGTTGTTGCAGTTGCAGTTGCTGATTCTGATCCATTTTGGGCTGCAACTGTGCTTGAGTTTGATAGTAATAGGCCATGTCTTGGGGTGAATACAGGATTCCTCGTTGAAAATCAGGATCGTTTTCTTCTTCTTGCCGATTCCGCCATGTTACTTTCGAAATACCACTCGCCCAATTGTGAGTAGATGTTGTGATAGTTGCATCCTCTGGAGGTATTTCCAGTGTAGGCGAATTTGAAAGTGCTGGAGGAGACGTAGTATCAGCAATTGTCGTTAAAATGGAACTGGATGGTGTGCTAGAACTCACACCAACATCAGCTTCATCGAGTTGAAATATTCGAGCACGGGCCTCAGCATATGCCTTTTCCTTGTCACTGAGACTGGTTCGTTTCAAAGTTCCTGCAGCACTAGACGTTGCTATCTTGTCTTTTCCTTTCCGAGGTTCGTTATCATCTTTATTCTTTCGAGTTAATGAAGAAGATGACGATGAATTTCGCTTCATGATTTTCATTTTATTAGGACGTTTTCCTTTTGGAGTCTTTTCCTCAACGTGATTGCAAAGCAACTGCGCTGGCATAGCACTTTGAGAAGTCTTTTGACACTTGATCCATTCTGTATTGACTGGCTCGCGTACTATGCCAAATCGATCAGCGAGTCGATGCAACCAGCAACGTTGGAAACTTGTGGGTCTTGAGTTAATACTAGGAAATGTGTTTGATATCCCTTGATTACTCCAAGTCCCCCCACCTGGCATAGCTACAGAATTCGTGGGTTGTTGCTGATTTTGTGACAGCCCATGTATGATCGAATTGTACGATCCCCCCACCAATATCTCAGTAACGTCGGGAGTCTGTAGGAAGGTGATAAAGTGTTGTTCACACCGAAGTAGTGCAACTCGCTCACGTGGATCTGACAAAGCTGATATTAAAGCAGAATCAATGGAAGATTCATTTGAAAGAGCAGTTGTGATAGATTCGTCAGAAGAAACGAGTTCCTTTGTTGATGCTACTGGCACTTTCATCGTCATAGAAGGAGTCACAGAAGGCGCTTGCTGTGAAGAATTGCATAGGATGGATGCTGGATCACCACAACTACGTTGCAAGAAAGAGGGGGATGCCGCCATATTGTTGATTATGGCTAGACGTCAATCCTTTCTTTATCGTGGACGACGCGATTGAGTTTTGGGTAAATCGAAAGCCCACCTAGAAACTACTACTGCTGCCCTTTTTTGCAGTACGTTCGTTGCATGAATTCCAAAATCGAACAAAAGTTGAAAAATATACAAGTGTCATTTGAGGACAATGCTCTTTGGAAAGTCCCGTTTCCCACATCAATATTACGTCACTCAATTCTGAAAATTCAAGAACAACCGTAGGAAAATTTAAAATGGATGGTTATTGTATATTATTGGGAGGGAAGATTCGATTCAACGGGGAGGGATTCAAAATACCGCGTCACGCAGGGTAATGGTGTGCACTAATTCCCCTTACCCAATGTTGTGATATAACTTCATCTAATTCAAAATTCAAAAAAAAATTACCTGAAAGTGAAAGCAACGATTAAAAAATTAATGAGATTTTTGATTAAACTATAAAATGAAAATAATGAACAATACATCAATAGAGTTATATCGAAGAAGAAGAAACATAGGTAGGTATATATCGTGTTATTCTGCCGTGTCAATCTAATCCTCTTTCATGACAAACATGAGAAATTTTTGCTGTCGCCTCATATTCTGCAAGGGGTAACCATCCATCCTTCACATAATTTGATATCAATATTGTGCCAATGATAGTTGCTACATGGGGCAACAACAACTTAGATGACATAAATATATAAATATATAGTTTATTGAGACAGGAAAGTTCTCATTACTTTTTAACAACTGTAATTTGCAGTGGTGGTATTCACTTGCTGGCTTTGAATACCACGGTAATTGTATACTTGATCAATTAGATCTGATTGTTGTGTTTATACCATGTCCAACAGCCACATTTTGAACGAGCATAGAGATTAAGGGTTATTGAGGATGTCATTATGAATGGTATGTAATTTCTAAAGCATCAGAAATATTGATCCAACGGATAAGACAGCACCAATCTCAAATACTTCACGATATTGACAAAAAGCCCATCAACCATAGAATTTGGAATTTATTCCTTTCTATTCACGAGAAAATTGTACTATACAAACATTTTTTATAAAATATCATATCCGAACGTAAGGCTTTATGATGTGTATTGAACGCCAGTTAGTTGTTATAGGCATTAAGGTAGAATAAGGAACTATTATTGCTTGCACTTTATGTATTGGAAGCTTTTTACAGAGACACGCAAATATATCCCGAATCATGTTATACAAATGGGAAGATGAATAGTTCCAATATTTGTTGAATCCTTTATGCAAGAAAATATCATCATATCTTAGTGAACTACGCCATCTGCCCCACTAATTTGCACCTAAACATCAATTCTCGCATAAATGGATGGTGGGCGAATGCTGATTAGTATGCACATATCAGGGGAATTTTCAATTTGCAGACATGGAGTGGAAAACTATGAAATAGAGAAAGAAAAGAAAAAGTTGCATTGTAACCATTTCTCTGAAAATATCATTCACAATGTTATGCAGCGGAACGCAATCATAGCGCCAATTAATGGGATTCCGTTAGGCTGGCTCAAACGTCATGTTTATCACACATTTACCTGTCCAAAATGATACATCAAGGCAAAGATATTGCACATATGATTTATTGCAAGTCAAATAAATTATGAATGGCCTTGCCAATCTCTTTTTTTTGGGCTTTAAAGTAAGTGCGTGTAGAGTGTACGTATTCAATGGAGTCACAATCGATGAAGGTTTTGTTCAAAAAATGGACCAAGGATAGATTCTGCTATTTAAGGCAGCAATGGGCATTATCATTTATTGGAATCTATCAACTTGTTTCATGTAAACGTGTGAGCTACAGCAAAGCAAAAATTTCGCATGAACATAGCCCATGAATCCAAAACGATACAACATAGTAAATTTCCAGTTACCAACTGCGCCAATTCTCTTTCCTTGGTAAATATACACGACTTTAATTCCTTTTTGTAATATTGGTTTAATCAGAATATCGATCCCTAAAACATTATACCAAGCCCACTTCATTGTCTCAGCGCAGCTTGAAACCCTTTGTAAACTGCATGCTGCAAACTATTATTCTGTCCTTGGCTCAATGCAGCTATTAGCAAGGCTATATGCTTTATTCAATGACAGGCTACGGAACAAGAACAGTTTCGATGGTTTTGCGAAATAGCTGTCTGTTCTCTTTTGGAGCCACGAAAAATTGTAATTAAACAATTTTCATTTTCTTAATTTGAGAAGCGGTAGTTATTTTTTTCTTGCAGCAAATGATAATTGGTCTGGACTAGAGGTACACACAGCCAGCTGTTTGGCTGTGGCATTCAGCAGCCAAACAGCCACAGCCATTAAACAGACAGCAGTAGTGTCTGGCTGTCGTCAAACAGCCGTAAACAGCCAAAAGGACTCCAATGAGTGAGGATACTGGCTCCAATGCGTTGTAAAAGTCCGAAATGAAACCTGGAGCAGGGGAGTTAAATTTCGCTGGATTTCCATTGTTTGAAATGAAAGGGTCTACCAAAATTCATTGGCAATTTGTTCAACTACTGGCAGATGAAGGCTCCAAAATGAAAAATATCAATAGTTCAGATGCAATTGGAGCGTATTGCTTGGTGTGTTATAAGGACATGACATATTCTAAAGGAAATGGGAATCCGTGTACCGTCACGTCAAAAGACATTACATGAGACAACTTTGCAAGCGTGATGTGCCAAATGATGATACACCAGAAAAGAACAGAAGAAAGTTGATATTTTATTCTGCAATGATTAAGGAGCAAGACATGAAAATGGCAAATGATTGACACAGTTTTTCTGTTAACACCAAAAGCAGAAATATCTAGAAGTACTCAAAGTGCACCCACTGAAGAAGGCAAAGGCAATACTTCTTATTTTGAAGGTTCCATATATGACTTGCCATCAAAAACTTGTACAAACACATGCGCCGTATCAGATGATCATTTCTAAGAATCGCTGCGCTTATTGGTGACAAAAGAAATACAAAAGTACTTGAATCCAGAAATTTGTGTTGCAGCAAAGACCAATCCTAGGTTTGCAACAGCAGCTAGAAAGTAGCGTTCAATCAACACCATCTGAATGCATTTTCTCTCATTGTGGTATTGAGCTTTCGAATAGAAGCACTTCAATGTCTGCAGGCGCACTGATGAATCAAGTGATATTGAAACATAACATGAAGCAGCATTGTTGATATAAAAACGAATTTGCGCTCAGTTGGTAATTGACTAAAATGAATTTACAATATAGCACTATTCCTGGCTGTTTGCGGCTGCCAACAGCCAACAGCCAGAAGGTCTTTGGCTGTGTGTACTCCTAGTCTGGACACGTCATACACCATCGTTTTTGTTCCATTGGCTGACTTTAGATTGAACAGCACAGTAAGGTTTAGGATAATAAACTGCAGTTTTGGAACGACAATGAAGTGTATCGAAAACATACTGGAGTTTTCTTTATATTTCGGATCAAATATCGCTAGTAAGGTTGACAACATTGTTGTTGTATCCATTGTGACAGATATACAATCATGTCGTATGATAGAGCCATAACTGTATTTTCTCCCGATGGTCATTTATTTCAAGTTGAATACGCCATGGAAGCTGTTCGACGTGGTAGTACAGCCGTTGGTATCAAAGGAAAGGATTGTGTAGTTCTTGCAGTGGAACGTCGAGCCTTGGCAAAGTGAGTGAACCTTGTGTTTTTAAAGAATTTTCTGTACATTATATGCTATTTGTCGAACATTTTATGTCTAACTAATTTTCTTACTCTAATCATTGGTTTATGCTGGTTGTGATGTGTTTCATCCAGATTACAAGAACCTCGTACGATTCGCAAAATCGTTTCCATTGATAGTCATTCGGTATTGGCCTTTGCGGGTCTAAGTGCTGATGCACGTGTTTTGATTCAAAAGCTCCGTTTGGAGGCCCAGTCGTATCGTCTTACTATGGAGGATTCACCTTCGATTGATTATTTGGCTCGTTACTTGGCCCGAACTCAACAGCAATATACACAGCGTGGCGGTGTTCGACCCTTTGGTATGGCCGCTCTTGTATGTGGTGTCCGCGATCCTCATTCTCCAGATTCGGCACCTGAATTGTACCAAACCGATCCCGCGGGGACTCATTCTCGATGGAAGGCACAAGTCATTGGGGGACGTAACGCCAAATCTTTACGAGAGTTCTTGGAAAAGCAGTATGTAGATGGGATGGAAGAGGCACAGTGTGTCCGTCTTGCAGTCCAAACTCTCTTGGAAGTCGTCGACAGTGGAGCCAAGACGATGGAAATCTGTGTTGTCCGAAGTGGAGGAGTCAAGGATATGTTAGAGGAGAGTAAGATCGATGTTATCGTGAAAGAAATTGAACAAGAACAGGAAGAGAAACGGACAGCGGGAAGTACAGTAGTAGGTGAAGCTTAACTTGACGCACCTCATGTTGTGCAAGTGAAAGTCAGAGTTTTATTGGCAAATTATCCATGTTACGAACCTATCCTTCCATCCCTTGATTGGTAAACTAGTAGAAAGAATTATCTTAGAAAGCCTGTTAAGAATCCAATGTCACAGTCAGATAAGAATTCAAAGCTAGATTCATTTAAAACTTTTAGTTATTTGTGCCTTAAGCTGTAAATAAAGGAAGTAGAAACAAAAGATGTGGTGCTTTGCAAAGAAAGTAAAACACATATGAATCTATTCCAAAATCTAGAATAAAGAAGGTTCTGAGGGGATAGAATCTTCTGGTCAATATAACAAGAACTAATTGATGCTTACAAACAGAATCAGTTGATCTTTGCATTACAGACCTAATTGCAATTCTTTTTTGATGGAGAACTTATTGTTACTAAGTTGGCTTCTCTTTTAATTTATTCTAGAATTTAGAATAAAGAAGGTTCTGAGTAAAGCAGAACCTTCTGGTCATTATTATCAGAACCAATTAATTCTTACAAACAGAATTCATTGATATATACAGAACAGAACTTATTCCACTTCATTTTTTGAAGGAGAACTTAATATTGCTAAATAGGCTACGCTGATTAATATTTAATAGGAGGAGTCTATGCGTTCCTGCCTATGCAGGATTCACTTCATGACATTTGCTTCCTCTAACAGTGTCATTATGTCCGGAACACATCTGCATATAGGCACGCTTTGAATTTAGATTTTTTTGTATCTTAATGGTAACAATGGAATAAACTTGTACTATTTGGTACGGTCTGTCTCATTTTGGACTTCCTTTGTCTTGAAGTATTCCTCAGTTATCATTCACCTTATATTCATGTTCAACTCTTCTTGAGCTCTCTTTGTGTATATTGGCATCTGATCCCTCTTGTTTGCATTTATTGTTTCTTTATACTCAGTAGTAAAAGATAATATTCAATGTCTCTTTCAAAGGCAATTTTTGCTGGGGTAGCTGTAAATCATGTTATTCAATAAGATTACTTCATGTCCATCAACTATTCTGGGGGAATACTCCGGATGATGCCATTGGTTGAGTGTGTGCTCTTTTTGCTGATGTTCAACTATGATTTGAGTGGTCAATGAATAGTCTATACTTGTAGAGAGTTTCAACCTTAGAGAGCATTCTCTTTCTCCAATGGTATAATTAGGCCGTGTTTCTGTAAGTTCTTTACTGCAGAACACTTTAGGATGTCTCTCTTGACTCAACACTTACCCAAGCAGATAATATGAGACATCAGTATGTATGTCAAAGACCTTGTTAAAATCACGGAATTTAACTGATGCATTCTGTATAATTACCTTTTCATTTTTATAGATGTATTTTTCTTGAGACTCTGTCTTTTCAATGTTTATAGAATGTTTAGCTGTGTCCAGCTTTTCAAAAACTTGCACAATGCAAAAAAGAAGTTCTTGGTAAGAACAATCTGTGGCTACCAGAACATTATCTAGATAAGCTCTCACAAAGTTAATTCCAACCATTAGTTCGGATATTTTGCTTCAAAAGTATCAGTTGCGTTAGCATCTCCCATAGGCAAGTGTACATATAGAGTACTTCCCCCAAGGAAAGACAGCTACACATAGCTCTTGAACTTGAGGCATCAAGCATAATGATAAGTCATTCCATTTAAATTAGTAAGTATGCCCTGTATTTCAGGATTTAGGAGTGCTATAATCTGAAGATTTGAATTCAAGTCTTGTACAACTCTAAAAGCTCCATTCTTTTTGCAAATGATGAAAGATTTGGGACTGATACTTCAAGGCTACTTGGACTTTCAATACTCCTAAGTCACTCAGGCATTTTATTTCCCTTTTTAGTGTGGCCACATGTATCTTTGGAACTGAGAATGGCAGTAATTGAAAAGTTTTAGCATCTTCTTTGGAATCTTACTGGATCTGTATTCCAGTTGCCAAGTGTTCAATCAAACAAATGTTCAAACTTGCAAATTAATGCTTCAACTGTTGTTGTTGCATTCCACTTGAATATTTAAGTGAATTGATGGTGGCATCTATGCTTGCCTTTATATTTGGCATCAAGAATATACTTAGGAGTTAATGCAGTTGCAGTATCCTGTAGATTGCTATTTGTATTTGTGTGTCTAAATAAGACAAATTTGAGTTTGGGGTTTTCATTGGAATTGCAATTCCAACTAAATTGTTTTGCGGAGAATATGATCTACATTCCTAAAGCTGACTATACATCCTGTCCACCTTATCAACTTCCATCTTTGTCACATCTGGTTCCTGGTATAGAGGGATTGGGGCTTTGGACTTATGGATTTTCCGTAACTTGCATCTCAAACCCGCGCGATTTTAGTGGAAAACATTTTTTGTTGAACTTGGACTGTTGGGGTGAATTGTTTGTCAATGTTGCTTTTTTTGTTTTGTCGTCTCCACTTGGATTAGAATCCCCAAGGAGTTGTTAACACTATGCGTAACCTGCGGGTATAGGGTGTAGAAATAAAATGTAAAAATGAAATAACATCAATGTAGAGCTTACAAAAGAAATATTGAAATAAATAAATTTATTCTAGAATCTAAAATAAAGAAGGTTCTGATTGTAACATAACCTTCTGGTCATTATAATCCAAACCAATTGATTCTTAAAAACAACATCAATTGATCTTTGCAAAACAGAACTTATTGCAATTCTTTCTCTTTAGGAGAACTTATGATTACTAAATAGGCTTCTCCTTAAAACAAAACGAGAAGATAATGTTTTCCTGCCTTTCCGTTTTTTTTACCGTCAGGTGAGTGAGAAAAAGTGATGTAGTGTCTATTCTAGAATCTAAAATAAAGAAGGTTCTGATTGTAACATAACCTTCTGGTCATTATAATCCAAACCAATTGATTCTTAAAAACAACATCAATTGATCTTTGCAAAACAAAACTTATTGCAATTCTTTCTCTTTAGGAGAACTTATGATTACTAAATAGGCTTCTCCTTAAAACAAAACGAGAAGATAATGTTTTCCTGCCTTTCCTTTTTTTTAACCGTCAGGTGAGTGAGAAAAGTGATGCAGTGTCTGGTAGTGTGAAATCTTTAGTGTCATTGGAACAACCATTGCAATATCGATTATTCTTTGGATAGGCTCATGTCGAATTTACGATCATCTCGTCCCGTTCTTATTGTGTGTGATGTACAAATGGACGGATTAGGTTCTATAGAGCCTGTTTCATTGCGAGATGCATGGATGGATCGTCTTTCAGTGGCAATTGACGTTGCCCGAAAAGCAAATTGGAAGATTATTCATACCGGAGTCCGATTCCCTCCCGCCTATCGGGGTATACCCTCTCATCATAAGCTTTATGGTGGGTTTCAACGCTTACACAAACTTTGGGGTGAAGAAAAGGCTCATTGGTTCCTAGAGGGATATTCAGGATCCGAACCTATAGAATTCCAGTCGGATGACATGGTTGTTTGGCGATCACAACATATGCCGACACAGGAACTTGTCAATCAAGTGTTGACTTCTGCTGATCATGACACGGATAATAGTGACAATATCAATGCGGTCCATGCAACTTTAGTAGGCATTCATACTGGATTGGCAATCCAAGCCATTGCTCAAACATTATGTGATGCAGGAGTTCAAGTTCAAATAGTTCGAGAATGTGTTTTGGATTCCAATCCTAAACGAGGAGAGGCAGTTTTGGATCACTTACTTCCTACGTATGCTACAGTCATTTCCTTGGAGGAATTTGTGGATCAAGGAGTTGGATTGGACCATTATCATCTCCTAGAAGAGAAAACGAATCAATCCCCCCATGATAATTGCAAAAAGAAATCTTTTGGACTCTATAGTTTATGTAATCGATCTGGTCACTTTCGCTTATACCTTCCACATCTTTCATCCGACTGGCACTCATATCCTACACAACCTTGGTACGAAGACAGCTTCCGAACTGGGAAACAATTCCTCTGTCCCCTTGGACAACGTGTCATTGATCTATGTGATGAACCACAATTTAGTCGCATAAGCATGTTTCTCAAGGGTCGTGAATGGTTGGATGAGAAAGAAAAAATAGTGACTCTGGCTCATGAGTTTATGCCACGGACGTACCGGTTGGAACAACATCGACAATGGGTCGGAAAAGACCCAACATTAAAAGAGGATATCGACGATGGAAAGCAATTGTGGTTCCTCAAAGAAACAGACAAGAATGGTGGGAGAGCAGTACAGGCTTTCCTTTCATTAGGGGCATGCATTGATGCAGCAGATGTCGATCGTCATTATGTCGTACAACGCCATGTATCACAACCTTTGTTAACAGTCGATGGTCATAAGTGTCATGTCAAGCAATATGCATACCTTCAGTCATTCTCGAGAGATTGTGTAGATGACACTGATGCTTGTACCAATACTCCTCGAAGTACCACATGGGAGCTCTACATGCATCAGGATCCTTTTTTATGCATTTCACCAAATCCGTGGGATCCAATGGATACCGGAATGGCAACGCAAGTTACGATATTACGAGACATCCAATTGATTCATGGACAGCAGTGTCCACGATGGGATGGTTGGCCGGATGCCTACGACAAGTGTCGAAGTATCCTTACAACAGTCATCCGTCGTGCCATCGAAGAGGAACGATTGCAACCTCGTCCTACGAAACAATTTGAACTATTTTCGGCAGATTTTCTGTTAGATGTTACGGGACAACCATGGTTGTTGGAGTGTAACTTTACTCCCGTCTTGTTTGATCCCCTTCATCCCCAAGAATTGACCACAAATGGACTACGAGAATACTATCGACGATTTCGTGACTGTGATCCCAATGATTCCAGTATAATTAATGATCATGATATGATTCGGGATGCCTTGCGAATGGCGTTAGAAGGACAGGAGTTGTCGTCGACCTCTGTTCCTCGAGGTACATCAAACTCCCGGTGGGAACAAGTGATGACAGTGGAGAAAAGTGAACAATGAGCTGTGAAGGAGCACAATTCTTTTTGTACAACAATGGCCGTCACCCATGCGA
>CAAAJI010000031.1:170267-186328 GCA_900642245.1 Fragilaria radians
ATAAGTCCGAAAACGTCGAAGGGCATTGATGATTTCAAATAGTGAAGCGCTTGCCTTAGTAATCTAATCGGATATTTGGGAGGTCTTTCTCTAATAAGGGAACATTGATTGATTTGTTCTTCTCATTTATCGTGTCCGTTTCCATAAGGTTAAAACGAGATAAATCCGAAAGCCATTGAAAAGACTTTCCCGTGGTTCAACCCGGATTAAATAAAGGCAGGACTCACAAATGCGCTATTATGTAATTTGTATTAAATAGAATTGGTGTTGAAGGTTCAAAAATTGAAAGCGACAACGACAGAAGCGTTTCATCTAAATGCTGTAAGGAGGCTTCGGGAATGAAAAACAATTACTTAATAGTTCTGTCCATAATTACACTACATCAAGTAAGGCAGATAAAACGTCGGCAACTTTCATCTCTCAGCCACCCGATCTGAAATGTTTTACTCCATACGTCATTACTAAAGCTCCAAACGTTGAACTCTTATTTATCTTTACATGTCATAGCCCGAAATACAGAGTCATAGTTATTGTGTTAGCAACGAAACAACTATGGATTGCAAGATGTAACAAGACTTGAAAATCTGAAATGCAAGAAATTGAAGTAGAGCGTTTGTGACTCACCAATGGTTGATGTTTACTTTGGTTCATTAAATCATAATCAATTGAATTTCTTGCCTTCGTTCATCTTGAATGGAATCAAATTAGGCATGGACTCCTCTATTGTCCGATTTATTCTCAGTGGCCATGCTACTTTGGCTGAAAAATCGTCAAACGTACTACCAGGTGACAATAGGTATCATTCGTCCCCTTAACATATCAGGCTAACAATCTGGACTTGCTTAGAAGCATAGTTCTATTTTAATTTGATAAAATTTAAGGTGCCATTAAATTTCCAATCAGCATGAACAATTTTCTGTAATAATAATAGGGTACACTGAATACAACCAACTGTATGTGATTGTTATGTACATAAAAAGATCAATTGTATACGCTCTAGTGAGTTATGTGTCAACGGGGACAGAGCTCTAAGGATGAATAAGTATATATACCCATTTGTGCTTCCTAATTTTTGACATAAATAATTTCTCTTTCCCTTTTTGTACATGCTATTTTTGCAGTGATCCCGCAAGCGGTTACTTTGAAATTAAGTTCGCATGTTGATTGTGATCCAGAAATTACGGTCTCATTCCAAACAGGTTGCTGCTTGCTTACGTCACTTATTGGAATGCGAGATTTTTTAGTAAAGGTGTATGTCTCTGAAAACTGGAGGGAATCATGCTATAATGGAAACTTGATAGTCGATGCCTGTCACATTCTCTTGTTTTCTCTTGATCAGATGCTTAGCTAATTCTGGATTGGTTCGATTTAAACAGTCCAAAAGGTGAGTCAAAAGAGCAAAGCAAATTTGTTTCAAAACGAAAATCCAAGATGAAGGAGAGTACAAGGATTGACATGGCTTGTAATTATGGAAGCACGTGTGAGATACAATGATTCAGATACCTAATGGTTCAAGATTGGACATCTGCTATTTTTGACTTGAAATATTTTATGCAGTTTATCAATAGAGCTGCTTCCGTGTACAAGGATTGACATGCTTTGTAACTATGGAAGCACTTGTGAGATACAATGATTCAGATACCTAAGGGTTCAAGATTGGATATCTGCTTTATTTGACTCGAAATATTTTATGCAGTTTATCGGTAGAGCTGCTTCCGTGTACAAGGATTGATATGCTTTGTAACCACGGAAGCACTTGTGAGATATAATAATTCAGATACCTAAGGGCTCAAGATTGGACATCTGTAATTTTTGACTCGAAAAAGTGTGACCTACCTTGACTAGGATCAAGAAGCAAATCCCTAACACAATAGGTTGTAAGCAATAACATTTTAATTGTAATATGTTAAGCTAAAGAGATGTGTGTGTGTACCGGTGTAAGGAGACGTCCTATACCATTAGTGCATGGTAAATAGGAGTAGGATTAACACATCGTTATATTTACTCATCTATGGACAGTTTTAAGTAAACTATCCTATTCTATATTGACCACAAGTTTATTATGATAAACTTAGTGAGGCACAACTATTGCTTATCAATGGAGAGTATTGTTATACAATCCAGGACCGGATCTAAAGTAAGATGTTTATAACAATGATCTAAATAAAGATCTAAATTAGAAGACAACTCTTTAATTATAAAGAGTTGAAGGTCTAAACTAACTTATCCTTAAGGACAACAAACTTGTCCTTATGGACAAGGTTGAAGCAAGTTATCTAAGCAGTTGGGAGGAAGCTTAGAACAAGATTGTGAATCTTCAAGTTGAATCACAAAGATCTCTTGAGAACATCTCTTGAGAGAAGTTTCAAGATTAGACAAGACTAACAGAAAAGCAATAAAATAGTCTATAATTTATCTGTGTCTACTTTCTATATCTCACCGTAGAGCAAAGTGTATGCACTTTATCAATAGGTCTGCTTCCTGAATGAAAGGATGTGCGCTGCCGTGAATGCCTATTTCAAATTAATTTGAAAATGTTAGCAATTGCGGAAAGATGGTTGTTCTTTTGATTCTATTGATCTCGTAAAAGTTAATAAATCTTCTCGATCCTTAAATTTCTAAAATAATAGGTGTTTAAAAAAAGACAATGAGCAATATCTATCTAACATGCGTTGAAGATAACATTATACACGTATATCAATTCCACTATCACATTCCTGTATACTTGCATCAAATCCACAACGTAGGCACAAACCTTGGCCAAACATCATGCATCATTTAAGAATATGCATCGTTCCGTGACAAATGAGCACAACAAAAGAACAGAATCATCTGTTACGCTACTCTAAACTCATCTCCAGGACAGCCTACTTTAAAGGAGGTTTACAGTTTGAGAGAAAGGCTCTATTCCATGGGATACTGCAGGCTAATGCTTATTCAGATGAGATGCATCCACACCAAATCAAGGTATTGGAGTAGCACCCTTAGCGTCTTTTCATAGTCTTAACTACTTAAATATTTTAGGCTTCAAATGTTTATTCAATGTAACCTTCACACCTCAAAATGAGTCTCAAACTCCTGAAACTGTGTCGTCTCCTTGAATGTATGGCTCGCGCTAAAAAATAGAAAAAGGCCTTTTGAAAATCGGTTTACCTGCAACTTTCATCCATCGAAGCTAGGGTACACATTTTGTTATCGATCAAGTGGCAGGTAATTTCACATAATCGAAAAATGACATTTCTGTTACATGCTAACATAGATGATGAAAAGATATCAACAAAATTAGCACATCTAAATGAACAACAGCTGAGAATAATGATTCCTCTTGGTTTTTTAACAATTTTTTGGTGATAATAACGATCTATACATTTTATGTGGTAACAAATCACATGTATTTTATGAATTGAATACTTTATCCTAAATAAAGACCGCTTGCAGTGATGGGAATACTGCTATTTCCAGAAACACAAGACTTCTCCTTCAAAATACTAGTACATCAATAAGTCTCCTTGTGGACCTTCAAGGAATTCTAGTTATAGTAACCAGAAGGTTCTTGGTAAAACCAGAAGATTCTTTAAGAAATTTGAAGGTTCTGGTTACTAGATCTAGAATTTTCGTAACAAGACCAAAAGGTTCTTGTTTTTAGATTCTAAGAGAATCTCCTTGTTATATTCTGTGTTTTTTTTCAACACAGAGTACAGGTAATTTTGTTTCATTTACTTTAAATTACTAGAAAGCTGTTCTCTGCATTTGTTACCTTGATATATACAAGATTGACTAGCGACACTGAAAATTGAATCATTTTCCTCAATATTCAGTTAGCTTGAGGAGCTTAATAAATTTACGCTGAACATTTGAAATGTAATACATTTTATAATTTTTTCACTCCTTTGAAAAATTCTATGATCCAACTATTAAAGCTATCTTCTACTTCACGAACCTATTCTTTATTTTAATTGCTAACTTTGGTAATGAAGAAGACTCTGGAACTTATCCAATAAAGCGTGAACTTTCTGCCAAGCTATTTCAATTGAAGATGTTCAATATTGACAAGCTGACATTTTTTGAATCCCCTTAGGAGGTAATCAGAGAAAAATCGATACTATCACAAGACTCAATTAAAATATCAACACGAAGAAGAGAAAGAAAGAAATATCATCTTGAAGAAAATTATGAAAAAACACAAAAGGACCTAATTAAGCTACAGGAAAAGTTGCCATATAGTGAACAATGATGCACATTCAGCCTTAGAACTTGTTTAAAGCAACTTTTTGCTTTCTTTACTTTAATATTATTTCTTTTTGGAGTTGTATTCAGCATCACACCAGGCAGTGCTTAGTTTCATTACGCATTACTATTGCTTCTTACAGCTTGCTTTTGTAATGTTTCGTGACCGAAGAACAGTCAGTTGATCCTAGTTTTTCTCTTTATGACGACGTCATCCCGTGTGTCGTCGCTCCCTCCACATCCAGCCTATGAAGGAAACGAACTGCCCTTAGACCACTGTTTTCACATCCCTCTCTCTCTTAACTCCCTACTGATATTCATCAAGAATTGACACAATAACATATCAATTTTAGTAAAGGTTAAAACAAAAAATCATTGCTCTTCATAATGCTTTGAGATGTTATTCATTCTTTCTGCAGGTTAACACTGTTGCAATATACTCACTTTACATCGATAATCGAATGCTGCCCCCGAAATTTCCCGATAATCCAATTCAGTTTTGTACTTTATCAATCATGTTGATTTGACTTTAAATTCGATAGAACAGTATCCCTCTCGTGGCAATGACTGTTATTTCGCGAAAACATTAGGGGGGTCTCATAAAAATTTCATGAATCTGATACAGTAAAAAAGGAGTCCTGTGAATTCTGTTTATCAGACGAATCGAATAAGTAATCATGGCTCCACCAATTATTACGAGAGCAGAAGTAGATCCACCGTATGATAAATCCTTGAAAGTTTCACACGAAAGCAACAGCCCCATAGAAGAAAAGACCAAGCGGAAACGCCGTAAGGTGGAATTTGATTCCAACGTCCAAATCCAGATTCGAGAATTGTTCACCAGTGCTGATTTGGACAACTGCTGGTATTCTCCTATGGAATATGCAAGCTTTGGAAAGGATGCTAAGAAGACAGTACACAGGATACGGAAAGGTCGATCATCATCATCATCGTCGTCGTCGTCTTCGTCGTCTGACCTAACAGGACGTGGATTGGAAAAGTATTTTTATAAGAATTATTATGTTGAGAAGAAACGGCGGGAAAACAATCATTGCAGCACCATACTTGGAGAGCAACACCGTCAACGAATTGAGGGGAAGTTAAATCCCAAAATGTTACGACTAATCTCATCGGTAAATTCGAAGTGGGCGTTACAAAATGCTATTGAATTGGCTGAGCATGATGCTCAAGAGGCCGTAAAGAGTCATCGTGTAGTGGAAACAGAACGTGATGACAATAGTGATCGCCATCCGCATCCAGACGATACATGATACTTTCTTCCTCACTGGAATCAGAAAAGTTTTGTGATTTTGCTATTGTGCAAGATACAACTACGATATCCTTATCATCTAATTCTTCTCTTGTTTGAAGGATCAAGTCGCAAAACAAGAAATGTAAGCCCAATCTCTTTCTCTCTGGAATTTAATCTCCTCTCCAACAATATTGATATGGGGTAGATGATACTAAGAGAAGGAATCGAATGGATCATCCTTTTAACATCGCCAAGTTTAGAAAACTGAGACCACATCGCGGACACAGGTTTTAAGGTGGAATAAGAGTGGAGAACAATTTTTGAAAATCTTCTTAGGCTTCAATATTGTGACGATATCATCCATTAAAGTCAAAACTGACACTCTATACTATGCATAGAGTCGCATTTGATGATCTAATACTGAAGGTAATCGAAAATCACTTGTTTCCAATGTAAATCCAAACCAACTCATTCTGAAGGCTGGTGATTTTTATCTTTTCCTTCGATAGCGATAAATTCGTTGTTAGAAAATCTCTTAAGCGAAACTCATTGGGTTCGATTGGTTAGCATTTAATCCCTTTCCAAAGTCATGTACATTGTTCCTTATTGATATCTGCAGAGAATAACACTATTCAAAAATTTGCATTTTTCTGTTAATCTTCTATTTTTGATGGGGGAGATCTGGTTTGTAGTGTGCACTTCCTGCAGCATAACGTAACTATAAGGAAAGCTAATTGTACATAGAAGTCTTCATTGCCGTTGTACTTATTAGTCTTTCGGTTCTCTGCTCTTAGATGCTTGAGGTACACAGCATTCTATATAACTCCACTATCAAGGCACTCCATGGGATTGAAGTTTATTCCTGATTTTTTTATTGAAACAACATGTCAAGATGTCTTCAAGAGCATCATGGTTAGATAAAAATGAAAATAGTGCAAACCTTGCCGTTCATGACCACTCTAGGTATTCATTCACAAGCTCATGCACTGATCGTTTGTGGTGTGTTTTTGGGACCTTGAATCAATCAAAAAAGAGTAAAATGTGTTGATGCCAACATATCCATTGCTCTGTGCCAACAATTTCCATTGCAGAATTTGGATTTTTCCAAATTAATTGACATTTTTAACGTGTTAGTTTGTTGTATGCAACAGTTAATCATTGATAAGGGAAAAAGAGGTTTTCATATACCGAGCTACATAAAATTAACTGATTTGATTTAATTGTGAGCCTATAATCCAATCTTGTGAATCAAAATAAAATGATAGAATTATTTTACGTGGGATTTACATACGATTTTCTTAAGTGGCATACAAACTACCTCAGCTTCTCAATCGAACGTGTAGTAATAATGACTTTAATTTTTAAACTAACCGAGTGATCAACTGACCGTACATCCATTTCAATATGACCCTATGACAAATTTGTTATTTAGCGATCCATTATACCCTTTTTTTAATCTTCCCTATACAATTTTCATCAATCTTGTTTCATGCAACAACATATATGCTAATTGACTTCAAAATAAAAAAATCTTCTCATGTAATATATGTTTCATGATTCTTAGTCACCTGAAGCTCTTGAGTTTGCTTGCAAAAAATTAGCTCATATTTTCCCACTTCTTATTGAGCCAAACAGTAACATCTTGGCTTCTATGGCAAGGCATACACGATGATTATGCATTGCCTTTCATCTTCAAGTCGCTTGAAGGACCTGAAGTACTTCAAGATTCAGATATACTATCACCTAATGCCACGGATAATTCATCTAATGCCACCCCCAATGACCAAAGCTTGTATCTTGCCTCTGAAAAAGATTCTGTTATATTCTTGCAGTACCCGCTCAAATCTATAGCCACTTTTCCTACAGGCTTTCAACAATTAGAAGCATGGATAAATTGGGAATAATTTTTTTTGCAAGAATGCGAATGACTGAGATTCTTGTCATCAAATCATGTGCATGATTAGCATCCACATAGAGAGCCATCCTGAATTTTGGTCCCATTAAAGAAGGCAGGTCATTTGGATATTTTCCTTTGGTTCAACATGATTTAGATGATCTTCAACAATGATCCTCCGCTTTGGAAAAGTCTTGAGATAAGGCAAAACATCGCAACTGCCTGTAAATGTCCCTCTTAGTGTCATATTGATGCGGCTAATAGCAGTTGATGCATGAGCTGTCCAAGCTGCCAAGTAAAAAAGCCCAAACATAACAGAATAGAACCTATCTTTTCATAACAGAGTATTTATCAGGACGTAGAGGTGAGTCAACGTTTTCTATATGATGCTCCTAATTCAAGATGTCTTTATTGACTTAAGTATCCTTCCAAACACATTTTCAAACTTGTGAATGCTGCTATTATTTACTCTGAATGTGCTAGTCTAAGTCCCAGTCGTCAAAAAATGAATAAAAAGTATATTTGAAGACGTCAGAAACCTACGATTATTCATCCATCAATTGATAAAAAGAATGATTTCAAGAAACAAGAAACTCCTTATCCATGAAAATCACAAAACAAGTTGACAGCGTCACTTCTCCAAACGTTACCATGATGAAAATCAATCGTATTTAAAATCAATGAATAGGCAATATCAATCATCATTAATAAACGGACTGATATATGAAGAATTTAAGTGCAAAGTACACAACCAAGCAAATGCAGATGATGTCAAAAGCAAACACAAGCAAGTGTTGCATCCTGTTTTGATAATCCTTGTCAAAATTTGAGGAAGTTGTTGAAGATTTTCATGTCTGCACTAGAAGAATAAAATTGCAAGCCTACTAGGCTGATACACTTAATAAGGAGAGGCGAAGTAATGGATTCTATTGCAAGGATTTCAACATCTTGCCCTTAATGTACAGAATGAAATTTGATTTTTTTCTCTTAACTTTCCAACGCTACAATACCATCGAGAGGTTGACACATCTTTTATGAGAAAAATGGCGCATGCTTCCAACGCACCTTTCCTTGACATTAAGCTGATAGAAGAAAACCTTGGAATTGATTCAGTAGAAGATGATATGGAGCCATTGTTTTAAAGACAATTCAAGCTACAAAACTACAATTTATCCCAAAGGATTAAATCCAGCTATTGGAAAGAAAACGAAGCAACTTCCCAATTAGGAATTCACTTGAGATACTACATCCTTCCAGCACTCGATAAACACGAGAGACTGAGAAAAAGAAAAGGGCAATATAACTGATAGTGGTAATTGAAGCTCAGTGACTGATCGATATATAAGACATTCATGTGAGAAGGCTATCAGAAGCTCTAGAGGAAAGCTTGATGGAGCTAAGAAGATCATTCCTGTGACAATAGCAATCATGAAAGCACTCAGAAAGACAGAAGGAAAAGATGCTTGATATCGAAATGTTGTACCTGAAAGCATTTACGAATTCAAGCATCTAATACAAAATCAATATATTTTCCAACATTTAAAAGGTCATTATGTGGAAGAAGAGATCAGCTACTAGATTAAAATCCCAAGGAAGAAACCAGAGTATGTTAAGGAAACAAAAAAGTCATAGAATAAAAGTGGATAATGTGTTGGAAAGGTAAAGCAATGCAATTAATTCAGATGCCAGATTTTCAAAACCAATGAAAAACGCAAAATTTGAGCTAAAAGTACAAGTAATCAACGAAAATACGTATCTTTTAAAGAGTAAGTCAGAGAAGTTAGTGCAAGATAATGTCTATGAAAGCTAAATGAGTCAAGAGATGAAAAACCTGCCAGATAAAAATGAATAAACAAAACATGCTAAAGAAGGTGAATGAAGTCCGGTCAAGAATCTGGAACGGAACGAGAAACCAGCTAATTCTTCAAGAATCTGTGTTCTCAGAACGAAGATTCCAACAATTTACCTATGTGACTGCGTTACGTAATGAATCAGGGCCGACGTCATTAGTTGTAGGCTTATTCTAGAGTTGTAATGCACTTGCAGAGTTTTCTTGATTCGCTATAGAATCTTCTAAGAGCCCGAGATTTCCCCTCAAGTTCCAATAAGAAGTAAAGTAAACACGTTTTACCATTCTCATCATCTAACAGAAACGATTCTTATTGAAATGTGGATGGTATTCGATGGTTTGGTAGGCCTTCATTTTTGCTTAAGTCTGTATTTCCCCTAGTCATTGGTTGGAAACAACCTTCCCTAACAAAATGCATTCATGATTGATACGCTGAGAACCCTGAGGTGAAATGTCCAATTACAGTTGATGCTTCTAAAAGTGTGTAATGCAGTTGAAAAGTGATGGAAATGCTGTTTTACCACCTTTGTATACCGCTTCAAATAAGCCCCTCGGTAAAGGTATATATAAAAGTCTAGATCAAGAAGATTCTTAGATTGCATTGAGTTGAAGTCCAGTTATTGCAACCTTTCAGCAAGGATCCCTATAGACTCTTATGCTAGCTGATTTTCACGCAAATTTCCTGGTGTCAACTCAACCGAAATTGCTGAGTGTTGGCCAACTGTAAACTTAAATTGCTTAAGCTATGCTAATGGATGGCACTCATTTACTATCTCGCATTTATTGGCTGCCTTATGACAAAATTGTCCCGAGGGACTGAAACAAGTGAATGTGTTACTGAAAGGTGAATAGGCGCTTAATACTTTGCAGGTGTCCTGGGCATCGATAGTCTGATCAGTATCACAGCGGGCAGCTCACAAGACTCCAGGCACATCCTTTCATTTGGGAATTTAGGTGTAAATCTCTGCTTCAGTGCTACGCTCGTGGTCCTTCAATGACGAATTTAAAGTTTTCTTTTACTTACCAGTTGGAAGGAATGTTCGGGTAAACTGGGCATTTGAAATTCTCCAATTCAGCTCAAGAGAAGGGGGGAACATTCTTACTTCTCATACATAAATACGCTCGAGGTTAAGTATAAAGAGTTTTCTCTCTAGATTGTTTTGTGAGTTAGAGACTTTACACATTTAAGACCTATTTATTGACGATCAAAATAGATAAAATATCTCATAATTAGATTCCTTCGTTACGGTGGCGATAAATAAAAAATTAAGGAAAAATGATTTGAATTTAGTTAGCTACGTGACGATAGGTTAATTTGTTCCAATGAAAATGCTATTTCAAGCAGGTTACAGCAATTCTATGATGCTAAAGTGGTTTTGTCCCCAGTCACTAAAATCGTAATACAGGAAATAAATATATTTTAGTCCTTACCTAGCATAATTAGAAAATTGTTGCAAAAGATTTCTCTCACAATCAAAATAGAACAACGATAACAATATCTTAGGAACCTCAGGTAAATCATAGTTTATGGTTAGAGAATCTCCACTTATTTCTAAGGCGAAAATAGTATGATGAAATTTTTATACAGTACTACTCTGTCTCTACTTGTGTTTGAAATGTATGTGTGGCAATATATATCACGGAGTAGAAATAAATATCATGGTACTATTTCAAATCTCATTTAATCTTGCGACATGCAAACTCTATTCCAAATATAAATAATTGCTTCAGGAAAGAAGACAACAATATCAATATATAGAATATATTACTAGCTCGCAATATGGAGTCGTTATCCCTGTCAACTTAATCTCCAATTTAATATTGGTATGTAAAACAAATTCCAAGTTTATTCTTTTCAAGTCCTCGTTACATTGGTAAATCCATTGTTAACTAACGAATGAAATCTCCTGCATTTGATCGATCTGAGATTGATGTAAATTCTCATCATGTCTAAATTTGTTTTCTAATATCGGAAAATTGAAGTCTTTATTGACTCATTTCTATGGAATTAATTATTGATCTATATTCGACCAGACTGCGATTTTGCATCCATAAATATCGCAATGCTATGCTGAAGTATTAAATGTCTTTGACTTCTCGACACTTATATTAGACTCATCACCTAAATGTTACAGAATTATCATCATCTAAAGCTTACAAGAGAGAAAACGGCAGGTATATTACCTTTTTATTTGTTTTTGGACAATGAAGGAAGCAACATATCCTAGCAATACTGGACGTCTCCGAATGTTCGAGCAAAACAGCATCTCTTTAAATAATTTTTCTAGTGTGAGCTATAACCTTAAAGTGATATCTTCTAGGATTGTAAAATACATTGCAGCATTAAGATGGATAAGAACTATACTCGCTCTAAACAAGTTAATCACCATGTAACCTCCAGCAAGAGAAAAGAGCCTTCCAAATATGCAGAGTCGTGAGCATATTCTATTATATCCTATGATTTGAAATCCGTTTAGATGATGCTTTCAACAAGTACGTTGCTTTATTTTGAAAGTTAGAAATAAGTTGATTCAAAGATTCAGCCACAATTCTTGATCATCACATCATCAACCTACTTATTATTATTCCACATTATGGAGATGAATTGATTATTCACCTAGTCCCTATCTGACAATTTTCTGCTAAAAAGGTTTTCAATATTAAGGTAACCATATGATACAAGCATCTTTTCACTTTTGGCCTTGACATCTTTTGAGGACCTAGCCACAAACCTTAAGCAAGCAAGTACAGGAAGACTTGGGAAAAAAATATTAATTTCAGTCGGAAACACATTTAATGGTGATAGCATTTTTCTCATCCAGGAAGCATTTTAATTTGGTTCTGATTTTTTAATTAACCATGTCTATTTTTTGTAGGATGTGCTTAAGATTTGTACCGGATTTTCAAATCACTAATCCACCAAATGTTAAATGGCTGCTTACCTACACTTTGTTTATCCTACTGCTAAAAAGTTTCACATGCCGATCTGGCCGTCGGCCGACTAAGTGTCTACTGATGTCCTTTATCTTTTGGATGCTCCACTTCTAGTTACATTTTACCCTTAACCTGTCTGACCTTGAGTATCTCACGCAAAATCACGGTGACTCTACCGTGATATCGCGATAATGTTGTTGAGACTTTTTGTTGTAACTTTTATTACAAATATTCACAAATATTTAAGGCAGAACGATTATGACTATATTAAATTTGAACAGTAGTATATGAACAAAGAAATGTGCTTTATATCTGCAGTAGCCATATTACATACTCTAAAGCTAAACTGAAAGCGGGGTTAAGCAGCATTCACCTAATAATCCAACAACACCATTGCGTTTTTCCACTGATGAAATACTTCATTTATTCAATACTCACATTTGATACAAAGAAGAATTGAATAACTTGAACCGTAGCTCTGACAGCTGATTGTGTTTCTTGAAGTCACAAGATACAATTTTCTGTAATTACAACAATTTTGTTTTGTGTCTTTCAATACTTGAGATTTCCTAAATTGTCATTCTTTCACAAGAGGAAATTGTTCAAACTAAAAAGTGCATTGAAATCACATCAACCTAGCATATTACATGACCAATGGCAAACCAAACTAGTAAAAGGCTTTTAATAATGAGCTCACTCATTCCAAAACTAAATAGTCTTTGACTTTTGTTGTGCACACAATTACAACTGCATTTGTCCTCCTACTTTTTGCCTTAAGGTTAATGACCACAACAACCTTTCTGACTCGACGAGCACGTTTCAAGCCTATTGCAAACGAGGAATAGGCATTACATATATATACAATTATTGGAATAGAGCAATTACGTGGTGCAAATTCACACAAGTTTCTAGTACTATAGGACATTGCTATGTAAAAAAGAGTGAATCATTCAAAAGCCACATCTTTCAGAAGCGGTACAAAAAGACTTAATTTTCTTTATAATTCCTCATGACGGCTTTGGACTAAAATGGCTGCATTGACAGATGATCAAGTTATTGCTATTATCTTCTTCAATACATTTTCCTCAGTACTATCTATCATTGGATCTTCTACGATTATATATTTGCTTTTCAAGCTAAAAAAGTCCTCTGTTTACAATCGACTGATGCTCGGTATTTCGTTGTTCGACATTATGAATACCGTCTTCTTGCTGCTTGCTCCATTTCTCCTTCCTAGATCTGGAGGAAGAAAGTGGGCGAATGGAAATGATCAGACGTGCACAATGCTTGGATTTTTTGTCCAACTTGGCTGTGCTGTTCCATTCTATAATATGTCGTTGAATACATTCTTTCTCCTAACCATTGTTTTTGGGATGAATGAGTCTCGAATTTCAACATGCATCGAACCTTCATTGCATCTTATTTCTATTCTCTATCCCCTTACCACAGCATTTTTCGGTGTTGGCTTCAATCTTTACTCTGAGCTTGAGTTGGGTATATCATGTTGGATAGGGGAATTCCCTCACGGGTGTGATGATAATCCCAATGTTGAATGTACAAGTACGATGATTGGTTGGATATATAGTGGAATTCCACTTGCTGGATCTTTCTTAGTTCTAACTTCTACAAATTTGCTAATTTATCAAAAAGTAAGACTTACAACAAAGCAGTCGAGACGATATTCTATTGACAGTGTCATTACTCGCTGTAACTCAGTCGCTCAAAGATATTCCTCAAAAACAAGCGATGAAATTCCAGTCCATTCTGAAAAGAAAATCCCATGTGATGTTTGTAAAACGCAAAGCTTAGAGTTGGGCGCCAATGATGGAGAAAGTTGTGTGGTATTGCCGGAACAAAAAAATGATAGAATGAAAAAAATAGGGCAAAAGCGGCATGGTGGACAAACAAATCAGGCAGTTTTAACTCAGGCAACTTTATATGTTTTGGCTTCCTTCAGCACCACACTGTTTATGTCAATCTTGAGAATAATTGAGAGTGAAGGGGTAAAGCGTCATGATGAATCAAGTATTTTTTGGCTAACCTTGTTAACACATGTCACATATCCCCTACAAGGCTTTTGGAACTTTCTTATATATGTGCATCCAAGGTATCTCCGCTGGCGACAACGCGAGCCAGGTTTGTCAAGATACTGGGCATTGAAGCAGTGTTTGAACTCTGGAAATTCACAAAAGAAAGTACCAAAAGCATTGTCTCCTCCTGTCACAAGGTTAAGTGCCTCGCTTCAAGAAGCTTCAAATGATATTCATGACTTTTTGTGCTTTGCCACATCTTAAATGGATAGCGCATGAAAGACGTCCTGCTTGTAAAGAATTTGCTGGGTGGAAAAGTGATAGCTATCACAGAACCTTAAAATTGATTCCATTTGCAACTTGGGAAATTGACAGTGACAATACAGCAAATAATTATATAGAAAACCAACTGTTCTAAGAAAAGTCCAAAAGTTTTACTTTGCAAAAGTAAAGATATAGTTTTTAATTGCCATCAAGTAATATTATTACTTGAAGAACTCTCATAGAGGCTTCTAATTACAAGGCTACAATAAATAAGCAAGATGACAAGACAAAATGTAGCATAGTCAATTAACATGCCAGAAGCATCACCAGCATTAAGCTGATCGAAATTTTTCTTGAAATGCTTCTTTTCATAAATAGCTGGCATGTCAAAGTTATAAATTCAATTTCAATCATTTTCAACAAAGCTGTAACTTCACAGTCTTGGTCAAGTTTGAAATTATCTGCAATCGTAGAGGACTAAAGGAACAGGACAGGTAACCCCTCTTTAAAATCTTCTTAATTATGGAAGAACAGCTGCCATGAAGAAGAATGTCGTTTTGTCTAAAGGAATAATCTTTCAATTCCAACACAAAGTGGCAAATCAAAGCGCAGATGAGTCATCATTATAAGTTAAGTTGACAATGCAAATTTACTAATTTTAACATGTTAGATTGAAAGTACAAGTAAAATACCCATGTGGCTGTCTTACACAGTCAAGTCAAAGAAATGTGCCTATTTTTATACTATCCTAACGTGTATCCGCATTTGAATCCTTTATGATTATTATTTTTCTTTGCCAAACAATGAGCCTATTAGAACAATCATTTGTTGCTTTTGTATCCTGTCACAATAATACGGCCATGAGTTGTTAGCTTTAAAATTGTTTGTGATCTCATTGCCTAAAGTACTCCAGACGACTCCGCCTGGTAGCTTGCGATATTATTTCATGTAATGGTAAGAAAAGCTTAATTTCTCTTGATTCTGTTTGAATATGCTGCATACAACAATATTCCCCACTGTAGTACTAAAGTATCTGAGACCAGAATTGCTTCTTTTGCTTCAATCAATGCAATAATATTTTCTTCAAAAAGGATGTATGGACAATTAGGAAGAATCAGGAAAGTGAACCTAGACATAAACAATTGATACCACTTGTCAAAAATACATAGGAAAATGCAACAAACAAGAATTTGTAGAGACATAAAGAATTGTAATAATTCAGTTAGAAACATAGTTTGCCAGTTCAATCAAACCGTTGATACGATGAGACTTGATTACATCCTGTGAATTTTTGATTTTTTTTCTTTTTGTTCGATATTGCCTGTACTCTTTAATGCATCAAAGTAATGTTCAAAGTATGTTGCTTCAATGCTTGTTTAACTGACGCTTAATCTAACTTCAAAACCTGCTATTCCTTCTGTCTTATTCCGCGAAGATTCAGTATATAGAATTCCAACGACTCCTTTAGGAAAACTTTTCTCGTGCATCGCTATTCTTTCATTAACAAAATAAATTATACATAAATTCTGTGTAGAAGTACTATTTCTAATTTTCGCAACCCATAAACTACCAAAAAAGTCTCCTATGTCTATTTTTCACATTGACTGATCA
>CAAAJI010000031.1:191720-203872 GCA_900642245.1 Fragilaria radians
TTATGGAAAACCCCCGAATCGAAGTGCCAGCGAGCAGCAGCGAAGAAATCATATTTTGAATAAGAATCTAAGACCTATAGCAATTGTGATTGTGAGTAGGATTCTTTTTACTTTGTAGGAGTAATCTCAACACTTACATCTTCATTGCTGATGACTCCATTTCTTATCCCCGAATCTGGTGGAAGAAAATGGGCGCATGGAAATGATCAAACATGCACGATGTTGGGTTTCTTAATTCAATTTGGTTGTGCGGTTCCATTCTACAACATGTCATTGAATGTTTTCTTTCTATTAACAGTTGTTTATGGAATGAGCGAAGCTAGAATTACAAGATGGATCGAGCCTCTATTACACTTTGTTTCGATTCTCTATCCACTCATTACAGCATCTGCCGGAGTTGGCTTGAATCTATACTCCGAGCTAGAGCTGGGAGTATTGTGTTGGATTGGAGAATACCCACGTGGTTGCGATGAAGATCCTAATATGGAGTGTATAAGTACAATCATAGGATGGTTCTACAGTGGGATACCATTCGTCGGATCCTTTGTATTCCTTCTCATTACAAACTTCTTCATATATCAAAAAGTACGCAAAACAACAAGACAGTCGAAGCGTTATTCCATCGACAGTGCCATTGCCCGGAATAGCGCAATGGACTCGAGGACTAGCTCCAATGAAAACTCTATCGAAAGAAAAATCATAGGGAATGATAATTGCTTAGATTGGAGATCTAAGTGGTGTTTCAATAATCGAAGGAGCAACAAAACAAGTGATGGACTATCAGCAAGGAGTGATGAAGTTGGGAATATCGTGTCCGGAATCAACGGGGAAGATTGTGGCACAGCCTCAGGAAGTATCGGGTTACGACGAAAGCGCCGCCAGTTAGTTGAAAATAGTAGAACTCAAGCAGTTTTAATTCAAGCAACCCTTTATGTCTCGGCTTGCTTGACAACAATTTTTTGGCTGATGATATTGAGAATTTTGGAGAGTCAAGGTGCAAGGCGTCGGGAGGAATCTAGCCTGTTCTGGCTTACATTCCTAACCCACCTCACATTTCCCCTTCAAGGATTTTGGAATCTCCTTATCTTTATACGTCCAAAGTATCTTCGTTGGCGACGACAAGCACCGACCAAGTCTCGATGTTGGGCATTATGGCAATGTTTGACCAATAGGAATCCCTTAGCAAGTGCACCCCCAGAGGTGCCTTCATTAACAAAGTATACAATTCCTCTTCAGGGAGGTGCTGCTGCCAATTCATCCTCCGAACTGCGAGGATTTTCACGTAAACGAGACGAAGCAGAATCTAAAATGCCTGCTGAAGTCGTTTTGGAGGAAGGAAGTAATCCTTGTCACAACGAGAAAACCCAAGAAAACAGAGATGTGTTGTCATTAAAAAGTCTGCATATCTCCAAACTTTCAGAATAACTCATAGCCTCACAAAATGTTCAAGAGCAAGGTTGTTGTCAGAAGAGCTTAAAAATTGTTTTGAAGGAGGGAAGTAATCCTCGTTTCAAGAGATACCTGAACAAACAGAGATACAATTTCAAAATATACATATCACAAAACTGTTGGAATAACTTAGAGTCTTGAAAAATGTATAAGAGCACTATTGCTGACAGTGGAAGGGAAAAGTGTCAAGTTGCTCAACATTTATCACAAACACCCTCATCAAGACTTTGAATCGTAAAACTTCTCAACGCTATGACTTGAATGTTAAAAGTTGATCCATGAAATAGAAAAGTAAGCATACATGTGTAGAAAATGTTTTCAAGATGACTAGCATAACTTATTCTTTGAATTGAATTTTTAAACTTTTCAGACAACTCCATTTTTATCATTACACTTAAACTCCTTGACTAAATGTATAGATAGTCTAAACCTGTATGCTAATGTGAAATGAATCTATGTGAAGACAAAGCGTTTTTAGCTTCATAAGTGCGTCAACACAATCTATGCCAAAACAATTTCTAAGTTGAAAAACCAAAACACGAATGATGATCACCAATAAGATTTCTAAAAGTGTATTTCCTGATTAATTATAAAAGCATCAAGAAAGTCAGTCAATCCGTAATCGTAAATAAATCCAAGAATGACATCCAGGAAGTTACTGAGTTTGACACTAGAAAATCTATTATGTAAGCTAGGGTCAAAAATATGTGAATTCTTAGTGGGGATTGTTTCTCTCCTGCATTATTTATCTAGCTAACTTAATAATAGATCATTGATTAGCATGAACTAATACTCCACATTCCCAATTACTATCAGATCAACATAAATTTAATCAAATGAAGAATATTTAAATCCTACAAGTTGGGATATCCTTTTCGATTTCTTCTTTGATATCATCATGGCAAGATAATGCATTCTAATACACTATTTCCTTTTAAACTTGTTTTTTCGCGAATGAAATTACATGGACTTACCATAAAGAAAATTGTTGAACATGTTTCCCTGCCCGCAAAGAAACGTGATCAATGTACTAGATATGATGATCAATGAGGTAGATTTGGCAAGTTTTTAGAATTCGATGCAAATTCAATTATTGAGCAAATCCACAAAGTGGTAAGTGATATGCTCAACCAATTGACTAAGAGAAGTAAAATTTAGAGGAAGATAATCCTGTTGATCATAAGAAGCAACTATTATGCTACACTAAAGGTTATACCCAGTCAGTAAGTGTTTGACAGAGGCATGATTCACAAATTGGAATACAATTCAGAAAGGAAAACAAGACTAAATTAACAGGTCCAATAACAATGAAGACGAGAGTTAAATTCCTTATGCATATAAGGTTGGAGATCAAGTGTTACTAGAAACACCAGGAATTCACAGGAAATTATCAACACTTCGTACGGGACCATAGTCGGTAACATAAGTTCATAAAAACGGAAAAATTCGAATTCAAAAAAGATTTGTATCAGAGAGGGTGAATATCCGTTGAATCTGTCCATTTCATGCAACCTCAGGTTGCGTATTACCTTGGTGGCAAATGACCCACCTTGACTAGGAATCAAGAAGTTAATCCTTAACACAGAATAAAGAAATAGAGTACTAAACTAAGCAATGTGTGCGTGTACTGGTACAGGGGTCTATATGTACCACAAGCTTTATAGACTATAATCATTCATAAGACAAACTTAGTCCAAATCAAGTGTTACATGTAAATGAAAATGTAGATATATACAATCCAGTACCAGATCTAAACTAGACAGCAAAATAATAAACAATGTATTTAAAGATTAATTACAAATCCAACTTTCTAAGGTAAAACGAGTTGGAAGGATATTTAGGTTATCCTTATTGACAGCCAACTTGTCTGTATTGGCAAGCCAGCTTATCCTCCTTCGAGGCTTGCCTAATCATTTGGGCCGAAAGGTTCAAGCAAGATCAACATCTTCAAGAGAAGATACAACAAACATCTCTAGAAAGGAGTTCAAAAATACCTTATGAGAGAAGTTATATAACTACACAAGACAAAATAGAAAATGGTTTAAAATAAATCAAAATTCTTCATTGTGTACTTCCTATAGTCTAACATAAAGCAACCACCATGCTTATGTGTATACTAATTTTGTTTGAACTGAGATTGCATAAGAGATGACTTGGTGAAATCCATGGCGTCTCCTAATGAATCTGTGTGCATGGTTTGCAGAGGATCACGAACCTCAAAAGGATAAATATGCAACATGCATAACGTTGCCGAATTTGTACAAAGAAAGTGAATCTGCACATAGCATTTATCTTTCGGTTTTGTACATTCCAAACTTTTATATCAACAATCTCTGAAACTTTTAAGAATCTAGTATTTATCAAATTCAAGTGTTCTCAGTTTGAAGATCATGTCTTTCATGATTGTCAAGCTATTTATGGAGACAAGGCATCGATGTTCAATAAAATTGACGTTGCCAATTGCTATTTATGAGAAATCTATAGTAACAATTTAGGTTTGTGATCAAAAACCTTGCACTTGATCCATAATCTTAATGGCAAAAAGAAATCCGCAAATTTGGCGAATCTGCGAGGATTTGTCGAAGCATCTTTCTCAAGTTTGTACAACATGTAATGCCTTTGATGATTTTCTATGATCGCTCTCATTTGTTGATGTGCACGCTATCAATCTTTGTTTTTTCCAGGTACTTTTTCAAAAGCTTTTGAAGAAGTTGCATTGCAACTTCTTGGAAAAAGTTGTCTGAAAAACCTCAATTAAGACTTCCTTAATTATTTCACAAATTGGAAAGATCTCTCTTATTTCTTGACTAAGCGATATGCATTTTTTCCATTATACGCATAGCAAGCTGCGTTTGAGGTTTTAAAACCCACAAAAGAGGAGAATCCTTAAAGAAAATCACATATCCAATACCTGACTTGATGCTGATTGGCAATGCCTTGTCCTCAGACAAATATAATCAGCAAAGTCTGAATAAATATAACAATACACTTTATAAGTTAATTATGGCGTCAAACATTACCCATTTGATTCAAATCTGCTGAAAATATTGAATAATATGTTTAACTCCAGTGGTATAGGATTATTCTGGATTATGATTAAATTAAGCTCTTTGTTGCTCTGCTTAAACAATATCAGGATGCGTATTATTATAACATTCCCATAGCAAAAGCATACTCCATATTTTCGCTCAACCTTTTGCCATCTGAATACTGAAATCTTGTAAACTAGTCATTGTCAGAAAACTTACCAATCAAACCAGTCTGAGCAAGGGGGGAGAACTGATGATTCACCAATTTTCAACTTGAATCATCCCTCGCCTCTGAAGATGAAAATATGATCATGATCTTTCGTTGAAATTCCAAAAGAAGTGATTTCAGCCTCAAGCTTGTTACCTGTACAGGCACTAAAAATAGAGTAGTAAATTATAATTTTATCAAACAAGGGTCGTAGGAAGTTTGCACTCAATCCTTTTACAGTCATTCTTCGATTACCTTTCATAAAGAGTACATGGCTCCGGTAGACACCTTCTCTAAACAAAAGAAACAGCTTTATTTCCGTGGATCAAAGCATTTGGGATACTCGATATATTCCTCCTTGCTGTGCAAAGGCATTTGTATATTTCAGTTGACAACTTATCCAGCCTTTGGTTAAAATGCTGCTAAGAAATAGACTGATGGTGGACTATTTCACAACTGGTAAATACATCTCGAAGAAATCAACACCTGAGTAATCATTCAAATGATTGTGTTGCATTTCAAGGTATGTATTCAAATTTTTTTCTTGTCCAGTGTAGATTAGCAAGTAGCTGCAGGCCATCCTCCCAAAAATTCAATATTGGTGGGTGCCACATTTCCTTCAGGAGGTCATTCAGACTTTGACGCAGAATCAATTATCGGAGAGTCTAGAAATTTGTGCAAAATTTCCAAACTTGTCCTCTCATGTCTAGTATTGTCTTTTTTAGGTCTTTAGTTGAATCCAACGCATTATTGTTCAATATTCTTGACGGCATCAAGCAAAGTAAAGATTTTTCTTTTGCTTGATGTTACCTCTCCTAGCAACTTAGATCCATTCTTATAGTTTTGTGGCCATTGAAGCTGCAAGTGTTTATGTAGCCACTTTAAAAAAGGAACTTTGCTGAAAGAGATTCGTTTAACACCTAACAGAAGGATTTGATAATTTACAAAGGAATGAAATGTTTTATTAAACCTTATTGAAGATGTTTTCTATTGGTATTCTCAATTTTGAATGGATGTCAAAACTAAATCAAAATGGCCGCATTGTCCGATGATCAAATCATAGCAGTTATACTCGTCAATACATTATCCTCGCTTCTATCCTTATTTGGATCTTCGATGATTATTTACTTACTTTGTCAATCCAAAAAGCCTTCGGTTTACAATCGTTTGATGTTTGGCTTATCTAGTTTTCACATTCTTCTAGCAACGTCGTTGTTAATTACACCATTTCTTATCCCTGAATCTGGTGGAAGAAAATGGGCGCATGGCAATGATCAAACATGCACGATGCTAGGATTTTTTTTCCAACTTGGTTGTACGGTTCCTTTCTACAACATGTCCTTGAATGTATTGTTTCTATTAACTGTTGTTTATGGAATGAGCGAAGCAAGAATTACAAGATGGGTCGAGCCAATACTGCACTTCGTTTCGATTCTCTATCCACTCCTTACAGCATCTATCGGAATCGGTTTGAATCTATTCTCAGAGGTACATTTGGGAGTATTATGTTGGATTGGAAAATACCCGCGAGGTTGCGATGAAGATCCTAATGTTGTGTGTACAAGTATGATAATCGGATGGCTATACATGGGAGTACCATTCGTCGGATCCTTTGTATTCCTTCTCATTACAAGCTTCTTCATATATCAAAAGGTACACACAACGACAAGGCAGTCAATGCATTATTCCATTGACAGTGTTTTAGCGCGGAATAGTGTCAACGATTCGAGGCATAGTTCCAATGAGAACTCTATCGAAAGTAATTGTACCATAAATAATGATGAGCTAGGTTGGATATCTAAGTGGTGTTTCAATATTCGATGGAAAAGTAAAGCGAATGAACGACATCCAGTAAGGAATGATGCTGTAGGGGATATATTGTCCGGAATCGATGGGGAAGTTAGTCAAACACCCTCAGTAAGCGGAGGAAACATGAGGCAGCGACGAAAGCGTCATCATTTGGTTGAAAATTCTAAAACTCAAGCAGTTTTGATCCAAGCAACCCTTTATGTCTCGGCTTGCTTGACTACAATATTTTGGATGATGATATTGAGAATTTTGGGGGGTCGAGGTGCAAGGCGTCAAGAAGAATCGAATCTTTTTTGGCTAACCTTTCTAACACATCTCACATTTCCCCTTCAAGGATTTTGGAATCTCCTTATATTTATACGTCCAAAGTATCTTCGTTGGCGACGACAAGCACCGGCCAAGTCCCGATGTTGGGCACTGTGGCAATGTTTGACCAATAGGAATCCCTTAGCAAGTGCACCTCCAGAGGTCCCTCCATTATCAAAGTATACAATTCCTCTTCAAGGAGGTGCTGCTGCCAATTCATCCTCTGAATTGAGAGGATTTTCTCTTAAACGAGACGAAGTAGAATGTTCAATGCTTGATGAAATCACTGTAGAGGAACCCAAGAAAATAGAGATTTGTTGTGATTAAAAAGTCTTCAAACCTCCAAAGATTCGAAATGACTTAGATTCTCACGAATTGTGTGAGAAAGAGATCGCTGACAGCGCAGCGGAAAAAGTGTTAGATTGCTCAACAGTAATCACAGACACTGTCATAGCTAAGCATCCTGTACTGGGGATGATATCGTGGTATCTGTTGTGATATGCCATTTTTCACTTTAGCAAGTTTAGAAGGGAAAGTACAAGCTCAATGGCTTCCCGTGAAAATTTTGAATTTTAGACCTTCTCAAGGATATGCCATGAAAATTAGAAATTGAGCCTTGCAATAGAAAAGAAAGAAGGCATGTGAAGAAAATATTATCAAAATTCCTAGACTTGCATTCTCCTTAAATTCAGTTTTGAAATAAAAAATGTCAGAGCATTCGGTGTTAATCCTTACACTTTACCTCCGCGATTATACGTCTAGATAATTTTGAGCCTCTTTGCTAATGTAAAGTGAATGTATACAAAAGCAAAACATTTAAGCCTCAATAGTGTGATAACCCAATCATCACTAAAATAGATCCTTGAATTGAAAAATCAAAACATGAATCATGGTTACCCAGAAAGGGTGTTTACTGATTATTCCCAAGCAGTATGAACAAAGACCACCAATCCGTATACGCAATTACATCCAAGAAATGCATTCAAGAATTTACAAACTGATTTTGAAAGAAGAAAATCCGTAAATGTGGCTATTGCAAAAATAAATAACCCCTTGATTAAGGGGAATCTCTTATCACCTGCACTATCAAGCAGGGAACTTATGAGTTAATTGTTGCTTAGCATAAACTAGAATCTACAATATTTGTGGGACATTTAGACAACTTCCGGATGACCATTTATGTGCAATACTCCATGATCCTCATTTTTGTCAGATCAACATAGATTAAATGAAATGATGTGTATAGAGAAGTGTTCAAAAATCTTGTTAAAGACGTTTATACAAATTATTGTACATGTGACACATCGTTTCCTGTTAGAATGACAAATACAGGATGGGAAATATGTGCAGCACTTTTGCAAAATAGCATATTCATGTAATTTCATTTACAGCCTTGAAACATCATGCAACGTGATCAAAAAGATTCCTTGTCAATTGTTGAAGTGATCAAACTGTATCATTGCATGTTGATGAAATATTGATTCAAACGAAACCATAATGTTCGATATAATATTTGGGTGGGTCTCTGTCTCTTGCTACTTTATAAAATTTAACAAAAAATTGTAAATGCGGAGGACACATCACTTCACATATCCATAGATAAAGACAAGCAAGATTTTGATCAAGTTCAAAAGTAAGATCTACATTGGAATGCATCAGCTTGCCAATATAAAGGCGGAAGAGGAAAAGGAGAAGGGTTTCTCAAAGAGTCTAAAGAATTTTGAAAAATATAAGAAAAGATCAGTTTGTGAAATCATCAAGATAATGAGATGAAATTGGTTGCAATGCAATTCATAGGGTAAAGAGCTTGTTTGAATAAAATTAATCGATGAAAATTGCTTAACTGAATTTCCAAGATGAATTTTTTGATTTAATTCGTAGAGTTATAGTGTATGTAATGTTTATCGTTTAAATAAAGACTGGATATTCGAGTTGCTTGCATCTCGATATCCGTATATGCCAACCAAAATACAAAACGGGCAATTTTCATTTAAACAACTACTCTTTATGTGGTAGGGTCCTTCAGAACTGTATTCTGTGCTGGGTGTTGTTCCATGGACAAAGCGAAGCAATCCGTCCGTGAGTATAAAAGAAGTTGCATCAAAAATTGTTTTAGGGGGACACGTACAAATTGAATTTAAGAGGCATACCCTTGTCTCCTATATTGCTAGTGAGAAAGCCATGCAATCATACTACTGTCTTAAGCGACGTGACATCGTTGATATTAAAGTTGATTAGCGTCGCTGCCATGAATTGACGACTTTGTTTCAAAGTCTAATCAATTATGCAACACAAAACCATGGGTGGATTAGCAAACTGAAAGCGAATTGGAAACAAAGGATTTGTTGAATAGACCAAATTTACCAGGATATCCATGGCTTAATTCAACCTACTTTCCATCAGCAGCAGAGCCATTTAGCTCTCAACTTCTCTTTGACATAGATATAGCTTTTTCGGATGATGTTTAGAGAATGAAGAGCATTCCAAATTTCACTTTTGTGGACAAACTCTAATTTCCCTCTTTATAATTCGAACTCTTAGTTGATATTTCAAGTCAAAGAAATTTTCATTTTATGCATCTAGAGAAGCAGCGTTTCATTTCAATGACAGAAACTGCAGTTGTATTCACAGTTACGTATAGCCTTTACAAAAAGGGAGTTGCTAAAAGAGATTTCCATATCATTAAGCGCTAACAGAATAATTTGACAAAAAACATAAGCAATGATTACGTTCTCAACTATTTTCGGGTACTCACAAACATTCTTAGTGTACAAAACAGATACTGTTGGTCGCGTTTTCTCGTTAAACCTTATTGACGACGATTTCTAGTCAAATTCAACGCAATTTTGATGCAATTGAGGGTTGTTTCACTGTGGGCCATAATACGTCAAAATGGCCGCTGAATTGTCAGATGATCAAATCATAGCAGTTATACTCGTCAATACATTATCCTCGCTTCTTTCCATATTTGGATCTTCGATGATTATTTACTTACTTCGTCGATCAAAAAAGGCTTCGGTTTACAATCGTTTGATGCTTGGCCTATCATCGTTCCACATTATCCTAGCAACATCGTTGTTGATTACTCCATTTCTTATCCCCGAATCTGGTGGAAGAAAATGGGCGCATGGAAATGACCAGACATGCTTGATGTTGGGTTTCTTAATTCAATTTGGCGGTACGGTTCCTTTATACAACACGTCATTGAATGTATTCTTTCTATTAACCGTTGTTTATGGAATGAGCGAAGCAAGAATTACTAGATGGATCGAGCCAACGTTACACTGTGTTTCAATTCTCTATCCACTCATTACAGCATCTATTGGAATCGGTTTGAATCTATACTCTGAAGTAGAACTGGGAGTATTATGTTGGATTGGAAAATATCCGCGAGGTTGCGATGAAGATCCTACTATGGAGTGTACAGGTAAAATCATTGGATGGATCTACGGTGGAATACCATTTGTCGGATCCTTTGTATTCCTTCTCATTACAAACCTCTTCATTTTTCAAAAAGTACACAAAACAACAAGGCAGTCAGGGCGTTATACCATGGATAGTGTCATAGCCCAAAACAGCGTCAAGGACTTGAGGAATAGTAAATGTGCCATGAATAATGATGAGTTAGGTTGGATATCTAAATTCTGTTTCAACATTGGATGGAAAAGAAAAGCGAGTGAACACCCAGTAAGGAATGATGCAGTGGGGGATATAGTGTCCGGAATCGATGGGGAAGATATTCAAACAGCCTCAGTAAGCGCAGGAAGCATGAGACAGCGACGAAAGCGCCATCATTTGGTTCAAAATAGCGAAACTCAAGCAGTTTTGATTCAAGCAACTCTTTATGTCTCTGCTTGCTTGACTACAATATTCTGGATGATGATATTGAGAATTTTGGGGAGTCGAGGTGTAAAGCGTCAGGAGGAATCGAATATTTTTTGGCTAACTTTCATAACACATCTCACATTTCCCCTTGAAGGATTTTGGAATCTCCTTATCTTTATACGTCCAAAGTATCTTCGGTGTCGACGACAAGCACCGACCAAGTCTCGATGTTGGGCATTGTGGCAATGTTTGACCACTAGGAATCCCTTAGCAGCTGCACCCCCAGAGGTCCCTCCATTATCAAAGTATACAATTCCTCTTCAAGGATGTGCCGCTGCCAATTCATCTTCCGAATTGCGAGGCTTTTCACGCAAACTAGACGAACTAGAATGTAAAATGCCTGCTGAAATCATTTTGGAGGAAAGATGTGATCCTTGTCACGAAGAGACTCCCCAGTCAAACAGCGACGTATTATCATTAGAAGAGACACCAGAAACAAAGAGAGATGCATTGCCATTAAAGCAGATCTCCAAACTTTTGGAATGACTTAGAGTCTCTCGAATCGTGTAAGAGCAAGGTTGCTAATTGTGGAGTGAAAATAGTTATTGGCTTGAAACTTGGGCTTGAAACTTTTATCTCAGATCGTTGAACATTTATCTCGTACATATGCTAGTTTGGGAATAAATGCCATGATATCTGTTGCAATATGCCATTTTCTTTGCGTTGCTGTTGCTGGTATTTCAACTGCATTTTGGAACGGAAAATGCAAGCTCAAAGGTTTCCCATGAAAACTTTGAATCAAAAATCTTTTCAACATTGTGCCTTGAAGGTAAGACTTTGATTTTTGCAAAATTAAAGCATGCATACATATTCAGAATGATTTTCTTGTGGCCTAGTATTACTCAATCAGTGTATTCATGTTGAAGTGAAACTTGAAATCTATGACTCTTGAATTAAGTTTTTGGATCATTCTATAATTCTGTAGGGATATAAAAATAAATCTTTATAGAAGCAAACACACTACACACTTCAGATATGAGGTAACCCATTCTTAGCCATCAAGGATTCCAAATTGACGATGCAAAAAAGGGATCATGATTGCCCAGAAAAAGTGTTACATTCCTATACTTTGTGTATCAAAGAAGGCTACCTATCCATTAAAAAAAAATATCCAAAAAATGGATTTAGAAAGTTACTTTACAGACATTGCATTGTAAGAAAATACAAGGTTGCCACTAGGGAGATTCATGAAAACAAGAAAAATACTATTTGGTGTTGTCTGAAGTATGAAAGGAGTGGGCTTGGAATTGATCATAAAAAATAAGAAATGGTAAATATTCAATTAAGGCGGCAAGATAGATAATAAGTCATGCCATTACAAAACAGGTAGTGTCATGGAACATTTGAATTAGAAAATGTGACTTTTTCAATTGATGACAAGAAGCATTACTTTAATGTTTACATCAATTGAAATCTTGCATCATGAATTTGACCAAAAATATGTCGGTTATATGTTGCAAAGTCCT
>CAAAJI010000031.1:208754-248747 GCA_900642245.1 Fragilaria radians
TTATATCTAATGTCATCTTTGATTTTCAACTCTTCCGTCAGAAACTAAATAAGACAATTTCTCAAGTTGATTGATCAAGTTTGCTATTTGGGCTGATAAAACATAAAGACCTTTCTAGTTATCAGGATCCACAAACATATATTCATTCTAGTGAAATAGAAATCCTTGTGTATCCTTTTGGTACTATCCATTTTTAAGGTCACATAATGCATCAACCAAGTTAACTTTAAAATAGGAGCTGAGCCTTGCAATTCAAATCCTAGACCGCAATTAAACATTGCAAGTCATATACTTTGATACTGTACTTACCAATGAAAAAACGATGGGGTTGAATGCGTGGAATCAATCATGCATTGCATGTACAAAAAATTCAAAAAAAATAAGACATATGAGAACTATCCATTGCCGTACCTTACACTTTTTATTTGAGCTATCAGTCATATACAACAGCCAAATAGTCCTATCATCGCCGCTGGGGATGGTAGCAGCTGAAATATTTTTTCCGCATCTTTCAATCGCAGCATTTTGTTTAATTTAGAGAAACGCTATAACCAAATTTCAAATTTTGCAGAAGCAGAAAGGTACACTGCTACTACACAGGAAACTTATTTTTTAGGGTGAGTTGTACTTTCTCCTTAAAATGATAAAACAAATACTTAAAGTATTCAGAAAGGCCAATCAATTTCTATTATTGTTAACAAAATAGGGACAAAATTTTCCATTAGGTTGAATAGCATTTTGTATATTGGATTAGGAAGTAAATACTTGGAGTAGCACTCTTCCTTTTTGACTGCAATCAATTTCTATCATGCTTAACAAATGAGGGACAAAATTTTGCATCATGTGATGGAGCATAAACAAGATTGTAATGCTTTGATTTGTTGTCCTTTCTTTTGATTTAGCCGTCGTTACACGAGATAGTTCATGTATCTGTGTGGGAGCATGATTTTCGATTCAAAACATTTAAATGCCATTGCTTCTCAAATGAGGCAAGTATGTTGTTAGATAATTTTAGAAAACAGGTACATCATTCTGCATTGAACTTCAGATGAAAGCATGTTTCAAAGGAAGAGGAGGAACGGTTTTTCAATTAAGGACATATGAATTGGAAGGTAACATCACGAAGTGACCAATATAATGAGTAATCTTAATCGTGGCCATTCTTTGCTGTGGTTTTTGGTAGTCAGCCTTAAAAGCCTCAACTCACTTTTAGTTGGCTTTCACATCAAGCTATACTGGAAAAGTCCTCGCATTCTACGGACAAGGAATCATTCGCCGGAGACAATTCTTCGTCTTCATGAAGACTTTTCTTTCTTGATGTTTGTTCGACCTCGGAACATTGCGATTCGACTACATCTCTTTTGCTAGATATATCTCGCATCTTTAATGATGATTTTGCAGCACCTTGAAGCCAAGTTGTTAAGCCTGTCTGTTGAGGTACAGCCGTTCGAATGTTGGCGAGAATATTTGTGTTTGATAAGCACTGTTTGAAAGCCCAATACTTAGACATTGTTGGTTCTTGTCGTCTCCAACGTAGATACTTCGGGCGAACAAAAATTAAGAGGTTCCAAAATCCTTGTAACGGAAATGTAACATGGGTGAGAAAGGTAAGCCAAAATATGGTTGATTCATCTTCACGCTTAAAACCTCCACTTTCAAGCACTCTCAAAACCATCATCCAAAATATTGTAGTCAAGCACGCCAAAACATAAAGCGTCGCCTGGATCAAAACTGCATTTGCTCTACTATTTTTAAGACGCTGACGCTCTTTTCGTCGCGTCTCCATGCCTGTTGTCTTCAATGACGCTTTGCGACTAAATTCTGTACCAATTCCTAACACATTATTTTCATTGATGTCAGTTTGTGTTGCAGGACCTCCAGTTAAGAAGCGCCAAAATGATCTTCCATATTGATCCCCTTTTCTATCTGACTTCTTTTCAGTGCAATGTTCTATGGAGCTACTATGCGAGTCCACAATGCTAAAGTGAGCTATCACGCTATCGATGGAATACTGCGACGCCTGCTTGGTTGTCTTCCTTACTTTGCGATAAATTAGGAAGTTTGCAATGAGGAGGAATACAAACGATCCGAGAAAAGGTATTCCGCTATAGAACCACCCAATTAATGTACTCGTACACTCCAAATCGGGATCGCCATCGCATCCTCTAGGATATTCTCCAATCCAACAAGAAACTCCCAGCTCTAGCTCAGAGTACAGATTCAAGCCAACCCCGACAAATGCGGTAACGAGTGGGTAGAAAATTGAAATGCAGTGTAATGTCGGCTCGATCCATCTTGTAATTCTAGCTTCGCTCATTCCGTAGACAACGGTTAGTAGAAAGAAGGCGTTTAACGATATGTTGTAGAAAGGAACCGTGCACCCAAGTTGTACAAAGAATCCCACCATCAAGCATGTCTGATCGTTTCCATACGCCCATTTTCTTCCACCGTATTGGGGAATGAGAAATGGACTAATTAATAAGGAAACGGCTTGGATGATGTCAAACAAGGACATGCCAAACATCAATCGATTATATACTGAAGGTTTTTTAGTTTTGTAAAGGATATATAAAATCATCGAAGATCCAAGTATAGAGAGAAGTGATGTGAAAGTATTTCCAAGGATGATGACAATAATTTGATCATCCGTCAAGGCAGCCATTGTTCAAGTGACAGCATCAACGTCCAACGAAAATGATTTCGTTCGCAGCTGCCTAACAAGAAGAAAAAAGATTCACCGATGTCTTTCACCTATCAATCAGAGTTCTCATTACCCAACCGAAGCCAAGTTTTCATACTTAAATACCAGATTGTCCACAGGTGGGAAATATGGTTATTGGGGCATATGACAAACGCTAGCATAGGAGTTTCCTCCCCGTGACTAAGACATCAATGTCTGGAATGCTTTAATACAATATACAGTACAACTCAAACTAGTAATTTGTGACATAGTGCAACAAAGTTTCATATTGTTTAATTACAATGAATTCGTCAAAGTGAGCAAGTATGGCTTGTGCGTTGCCTCAATATTCCAAAGAAATGCCTTGAATCATATCTCAATCCACCATGAAGTAAACGTCATCATGTACCTGGGTGTTGAAAGTCTAAGATTGAATAGCTGATTCTGGAAAAGTTCTTCAAAACTAGTATTCACTATGTCATGATTTAATGAGGGCAACTAATGCCACCAACAGCTCCTACAACTACAAACAGGTTGAGAACCAATAAAGTTGCTCCTCTTATCCGTTTGAGGAAACAAATTCAATATGAACAACTACGTACGATTAGATGGTACAAATCCATTTTTGATAACTCGTTAAGGACTAGGATAAAGATAAACTCTTTCCGTAGCGTCTTACGCAGTCAGATCGTAATAAAAATCAGCCAATAGCTTCGTGTCGAAGCGTCAAGAAAATCTGAGTTCATCGGCTGGTAGAATTTCGCTACAAGAATCACCTGTATTTTCACAATTCTCCTAAAACAATTACACGAAACCAACAACAATGGCAGTAAGTACTTACCAGACTTCAAATCATTGATCATCTAACTTCTGTATGTTGATGAAATCCTTCCCATGGTTCATTGGGTGCGGAAAGCTACGATTTGATATGTTACATTTTTGTCATCCATGAATCTTTAGGAGATTCTCCCTACTATACGATTTACCATCATCGTGTCGGAGAATCCGTTTTCTGTTTGTTCACTCTACTTTCACTTCTAGATTTATGGTCCATGTTTCTAATGTTATATCTCTATTTTTCTCTCAGCGTTCTCGTCGTGGTGTAAGCAGCAGCAGTCGTCCCATGAGCAGTTCGGCTCGTCCGGCAGCATCGGTTCCAGCTCCTCGTCCAGCTCCTCCACCTCCAGCTCCTATGCAGCAGCAATCTAGCGGTGGTGGTATGCTTTCTGGAATCGGTTCCACAATTGTTCAGGGTATGGCATTTGGTACTGGTTCAGCAATTGCTCATCGGGCCGTAGGTGCGGCAGCTAGCGCGTTGACTGGTGGCAGCAGTGGAGGAACCGAAGTTGCACCAACAACCGCACAGGCTCAGCAGCAGCCTTCTGGATCTTGTGCGTATGATCAGCAAATGTTTTTCGATTGCCTCAAGGCTACTCAAGGAGACCAACAAGCTTGTGCTCCTATGCTTCAGGCTCTCCAGGCTTGTCAGCGTAATGAGACTAGCGGAACTAGCTTTTATTAGGTGATTTATGCTGTAATTAAGAATCAAGCGTCGCCTTGAGGTTGGTAGGAAAAATAAAAGAAACTTAATTAGTCGAATCTTCGTTAATAGTTTATTGTCATAGTTATTTTAATATAGTTTTCTACTTTATGGCTGAAATTCATGTTTCACAAACTACCAGTTTCATTTTAACAGCTTCACATTGTATCGAGGTCATGATGGAGCTTGATTCCTGGAACGGTAGTCAGCGCGACTTTTCCGGTATCAAGTGTAGTTTTTCTCCTTGATTGAAGGAAGAAAAATACACAGTTTGATTCTTTACTGTACCGGAGTCACAAATGAGAATTATCATTACATTGGCGAAAAAATGGTGGAGGGTCCTGGAGCTACTCGCAATGCAGATAAGGCGAGATCATTGATTGGATGGAAAGTCTGCAAGATTCAACCAGAAAACCTATTGAATGATTTTGTCGTTCTTCAATCTTCCTTGTCGGTTGGGAAAGAAGTGTTTCTAACGTTTCACGATGAGACGGCTATACGATTGCACTTTGGAATGAATGGTTCACTATTGATTCGAAGCTTATCCAATAAAAATTTGAATCCATATTATGTAGACGATCGTCCATATTCCATGGTCATACACTTTCAGAGTGACGATGAGAAATATCAAGAAAAAATCCTGGAATGTCGGTTGACAACAGTCACACGGATATCAGCTTTTGTTGCTCTTTCCAAATTTACACGACTTTCAAATCAAGATGTATGTTCCAAGACATTTAACAGTGCCATGGTGATGGATGCTATTCTTCAGCGCCCCAATGCTATTATATCGGATGTTATCCTTGATCAAGCCCGCTTTCCTGGAGTTGGAAATGTTATCAAAATAGAAGCACTCCACCGATCCCATATCAATCCACAGGACTTGGTACGGTATCTTTCAGAAGATGACATAAGTCGTATTATTCTTGAGTGCCGTAGATATGCCTTAGAATGGTATAAGCGTGGAAGAGCTCCCAACAAATCTGTCTACAATCAAACGTATTGTAAATCTTGTTCCAATCCCATTCGTATTCAAAAGATGGGAAATGATCTAAGTCGAACAACATTCTGGTGCAATGTATGTCAGCCGTCAAAGTTAAACAATACTCTTCCACAAATACCTATAGCCAACATGCCTCCTGCGGACGACAATCGTGGGATACCGTTGGAGCAAAAAGGCGTAAGACTTCAATGTCCTCAACATGGACCAAAGCCTTGCAACTTGAGACGGGTACGGAAAAGCAATAATCAGCAAGGAAGAATTTTCATATGTTGCTCTGTTAGAGGGTGTCCTTACTTCCAATGGGCTGACACACACTTTCCTAAATGTTGCACCATACCCATTTTGAGAATTAGCAAGACAGCCAAGAGTGGAGGAAAATGGTTCCTCTCTTGTACACATTGTAAGATGTTTACATGGGCAAGACCACAAGATTTGGCTCCTCTTGTTGATAAAATCAGTCCTTTGCTGTAATATTGACATACTGTGAGAGCACATCCTGTTTTTGTATCCTGTACAACATTGTTTTTATTTTGTACAACATTTTCATTTTGTTTCTATATCATGAATATTGGGATATGCAAATTTCAGTTAGTAATGTAACCTCATTATTCTTCACATAAAAAGGACAAGAAATAATTATCTAAGTTACATTCATGTCTCAAAATAATTACCACAGAAAAGAGCTGATTAGTTGCACGACGGCATCAATTGTTCGTTTGAATCTCTAATCTTGACACCAGCATGAAAGGCTTTTGTAAGAAACTCCAAACAACCCACCATGTAACCTACAAAAATGGATGTACAGAAAGTAAATTCTAGCAGAGAAAAATTATTCAAACCATGCTTACACAAAAGAACTGCCATTCATTACGTCGCAAAGATAATTGACAGGTTTTCCTTGCAATCCATCGCTACTTTTGACAAAAAGTTCTTTTTTAGCAGCTCGCGTTTTTCTTATGACTGTAACTTAATTTCATCATCAATCTCTATATTGAGAGCTTGGGGTACCTTCCGGATCTGCATCATTTCTTGACACGCTGGCAATCCGCTGCACCCAGTTGTTTGAGGTAAGTAACGCGGATATCCGTTGCGTAACCGTTTTCACCTTTTGCACTGAGCAGCAGGCATTAGTCCAAATAGCAAGTAAAATTGCTCAAGGGGGTAGGCGTTGTTTGATGAGATCTTAAGAAATCTGATAACACAATTTTATGGATCCAGATTTTTATTGGCCTTTGATGTACAGGAGAGATGCACCCCATGCAAGATGATGGTTAGGTTACATTGAATACTTCCTTCTGTAAAACAAACAAATAAGATTCTCTAGTATATTGATGTTTTGTTAACTTCTCTATCCATTTTTTAACAGAGAGAAAGCAGACAGTTGAGATGTGTATTCAAATCAATAGTATTCTTCCGATTTTTTGTTGTTATACTATGCGTTATGATATGACTTAGAACAAAACTCTAACTCTTTGTTCTAGAAGGATTCCAAATCAGCGCGAAGTACCTCGATTAACACTCCTCTCTTTTGATAACGAAACAATATTGCGCACTAGTTGAGGTGAATAAAGAATCATGTAAAGAAATGAGTTTATGTATTTATATTTATGGTGTATTGATGCAGCAGCATTCAGTATAGGTCAAAGATAACCTGCCGGGACTATCTGAAATAATGGTAGGCTTACAAGCGCACCTTTCACGCAGAACATAATGTTCAGAATGACTAAATTCCACATAAAATATATAAATTGCAAGCTTATCGGTAAGTCAAAAAGTTGAATATTATAATTCGCATTTTATCCAAAATGTCTTCTTTCGGGGCTAGTTAGTATTGAGCGTACGCTTTCATCAGTTAAAAATGGTATTTTTTAGACGGTACCATGAAACTAAGGTTGTATTGCTCAATTCACAAACAACTCTTGTTGTTGTAATGTTGTAATGTTGTACTCTACTGTGCTGTTATCCTTAGAATGTCGGTATGTAGAGCATTTAGTTAAAAAAGCATACTGAAAGTTCCAAAAATTTAAAAATTCAAAATGTTTACACAAACGAGGTATCAATTGAATCAAATTTCAAATTAGAAATGTCAACGATCTTTCAAAAAGCGATTAGTACTTTTCCGCTTTCTATGTTAGATCTATTGCCGTCCAAATTGTGAGATGAATAAAGAAAAAAAGGACTTGTCGATTGATCCCTTTTACACTATCGATGACGATGATTCGAATTCTTTGAATGTACACTGCAGTCCTGCGTCATGGAGAGTGAGGGGTCATGGCACGTATGAAGATATACCAAGCGAAGATGTCGCAATTAGCTTCTTTGATCTCACCAAAAAGCATAGGCGTTTGATCGTTCATTTTTATTCCTCCGATTCTGCAGAGTGCGAGACTATGCATACACATCTTGATTCAATTGCGAAGCAGCACCTCGAAACAAAATTTGTGAAGCTGGATATGAGTGGGGATGTAGATAGTAATTCCGCTAAGATTTTCCTGAAGGAGAAGTTGGGTATTGAAGTTTATCCCACACTAGTTTTGATTAAAGAAAGAAAACAAGTGCATCATCTGAAAGGAGTTAGTGAAGTTGGTGATAATACATTTTCAACGCTGACCCTGAAGAATGTGTTAGCAAATCATGGACTTTTAAAATTGTCGTCAGCAGAGATTAAGCGTTTATCCTCAGAAACGAAACAAGATAATGCTGTCTCCGCTTATCAACACGAGACAAATAATGACAGCAAGGTCGGGTTCCCTCCAATTGTGGATAAAAATGATACATCCGTAGGATGGGGGCCATTACCCCCGATGGCATACTATGCACCAACATTATTAGGAATTGGGTTGGGTCAAAATACGAAAGAAATTGTGGATGAGAGTATCCATGAAAAGAATGACTGTACATCTGTCGACCTTGAAGCGGCCTCTAATGAATATGCACAACAAGACAGAGAACAACGCAATTCAGTATTCCTGAGGTTGAGGCAACCCCTTTCTTCGCTTGTAGGCATGGCATCAACGATTAAAAGCAAAATTTCCAACTTGAGTGCGCAAGAAATGCTGCCCAACCTCAATGTATGGAATAGACAAACTCCTTCAAATCCTTCACCAACTCCATTTTTGAACGACTCTGTGACTGATTACAAACTTGAAAACACAGATGACAATTTAAAAGACAACCAACAAAGCCTTAAAGTGATACCAGTTGCATCATCACTTTCATTTTGGGCTATAATTCTAGGCGTGATGATTACGATTCTTGCATTGCTGGCTGTTCCATTCACCAAGCTTTTACGTGGAAACGTAAATAACATGTATAAAAGGACTATTCAAGTTGCTTTTGTTGGAAATTCCTTACAGTTCTACAATGACTTCCCTCGTTTTCTGGAAGCCATAAGCGCAAATCATGTTATTCAAAACTCTTGTCTTCATGAAAACACCACGATTGCCAACATGATGTATTCTGGAAATGGAATGCTCAAAAAGTTCAGAACAGAAAATGCCATGATAGAAGGTTCTGATGGAAACTTATTTGACTTTGGAGCTTGTACTGTCCATCAACTACTTCTCGGGAATGATCCATACCTTTTCGGAAACTGGAAAAAGTACGCAAAACCCACTATTGGTAGTGAATATTCCGGAGCGTACAGTGATGGTTTTAACCCTTGCTATAACAATTCGGATTATCGCAGCTACGTAACAAAAGAATTTCGGTCTAATCCTCCACAATGGGATTTTGTTGTCATGAATGACGACATCAATGCTATATTTATGGATAAAAGTCGTCAACAATCTCTTACGTCATTGAGCACTTCCTTCATAAGTGTCTTTGGTAAAATTGGAGCCATCCCTGTGCTTTTGGAAAGCCCAGTATATTGGACGTCTTTTCAAAATATGAGCCAATATGTTGATGTGCCCACATTTACTTCTCAGACTTACGAGGGCTATCAAGAGTACGCAGCTATGCTAGACTTCTACTTACCAGAAACGCAAAAGGCACGCATTGCACCGGTAGGGATTGCTTTCCTTACTGTTTGGGAAGAAGACTATAAATTGTGGACCAAGTTATTTCATTATGACGAAGTCCACCTGTCGCCACATGGTACTTTCTTGCAGGGATGCATACTCCATTATACTCTTTTTGATCACTTGCCGAGTACAGAAGTGGCGTTACCTGACTCTATTTCCTCTTTGTTCACAAAAGCGCGATACATGCAACCTCCTACGCATCATAGAAGGGAATGGCCTACACGAGATGAGGCAATGTATCTTTATGATACGGCAAAACGAGTTGTCAAGGAAGGTTATTTCCCTTCAAGCTTCATCAAGTAAAGTATGTGTATAGTAGTATTAGTTTTATAGCCGTTTTTCTACAAATTTCAAGATTGCAGGAAAGTATTTTGCTCTATTTAATTAGCAAAAAGCTATTAGAATACATGGTTCGAATAAGAAATAGTCGATGTTTAGATCAGAAAATCTACAAACCTCCGACACCGAGTCCCATCATTCCGTTTGGACACGAACCAAAGTCTTCGCCCTTATTCACGAACTTTTGTGCCAGAGAATTGTAGGAGTCGGGATAATTTTCACCCATGGCAAAGCCATCATGAAATTGATGATAAGCTTCAGCAACGTAAGAGGGAAATATCTCAGTATCCATAATCCAAATTAATCTTGCAATGTCATCATCATTACCCTTCCCAACAGCAAAGTCTAGTTGATCACCTGTATCCTTGGACGCCTGTACTAATTGTTGTGCCAGAGGTGATTTCGAACCACCGGGTAGGCCCACCAAGTTACGGTATTCAGTACCTCGATCTCCCAATTGATCGGGACGCATTCCATTACGAAAAAGTTTGCAATATTCTACCGCAAAGTCATAAAATTTGGACGATGGAATTTGTAGGGAGACTACCTCAGCATGTCCCAACTTTCCATAATCGGCAACATTCATGGCATTATGATAACAAACCTTCCCATTGACTGCTCCAGCCTTTCCTCCTGCATAACCAGCACGAGATGTCAATTTGGTATCGGTCCGATCCAAGTATTTCATTTCTGCTTGAACAAATTCATGTTGGACATGCCAAAAACAACCACAACCAAAGTATACTTCCACAAGGTCATCTTCCTCCAGGGCATCAGCAGGGAGAAGATGTGTCGATTGTGATACAGCCATCCCAAGTAAGGAAGATAATGCAATATTGGCACTCCTATGAAGGAGTGTCCGACGATCTTCAATGAACGGTGACGATGACGTTGATGATTCTTGTCTTGCCATATTCAACAAAGACTTTGGAGCGTCACCAATCGGAGAAATAAGAAAAGCATTGTTTTGAGTAAATGTAACTAATAAGACAAGTAAGGCCGGAAAGATAGATTTCATCATTGTTTTTTATGGCTCTGATTCAACTTTTGGACATCAATTCCCGTTTGCAACGTCACACAAAGATTCATTCAGTACTAGCACTAGTAAGGCTAGTGGCACAACCAAAATTGCGCGTTGATCGTAATGCAATCGAACAATTGCAAGAGCTTACAAAACTTGTTCAAATTACCATTCTTTTTTTATGAATTGTTACATTTTCAGATCTAATGAAAGTATTCTTCACGCAAGGAATCCTTAATCGTTTTAATCTATTGGATTTTCCTCTTTCCTTCTGAATGTCCTACAATGAAAGAAGAAGATTCAGAAACCTCAGTCATGCCCTTTGACTTTGACAATGACATGACACAGTTTTAGCTTAACTCAAAGGTATGTCAACTTTTTCACCAAGTATCCTACGTATATTTTTATAATAAGAAATATATCTGTCATGATTCTAAACATTTAATCACAAACAGATTTAAGTATAATACATTCTAAGGTTCTTGACTTCAAAAATTTTATACCCAAAAAGTGTTTACACAGCCAACCATTATTTTCCCAACACTGTTTGGTCATCCTTCAACTCTCCATGGAAGTATCGTAGATGTTTTCACATGTAGTATGGTGCTATACTAACTCAACTTGTGTTTAGTTGGAACAAGTTCCCTATACTGTGAGTCAAAATGCAAAACAATTACCTACAGAGAAAGTAACACAGAATGGTAAAGAAAATCTTGCATCAATAACTCATTAGTGGCAATTTTTGTAAATTGATTTGACAAAGCTTTTGCCATCACACGATCACATGAGATATAAGGGTATAATTTAGATACAATGCTAGTGCACTATTTGCATATATTCTAGGATTCTTTGATTGCCTTCTTCCATGGGCATTGTCCATTCCAAAGACACCTCAGCAAAATGAATAATGATGTTGACAACAAACATCTGAGGGTTCTTCTGTTTGTCTTTTGGTTAGACACTGGAAAAGATGAATAAATAGTGATTCACAGCCGTATGTATGTTATTTTCTTGATTTGGTCCATTTTTCGGATGTATCGTTTTTGTAAAGATTGTCATTGACCATTAGACTTTGTTGTTACTCTCCATGATTAATCTGTCTAGAAGTAATAAATAGTACTCCAAATACTTGATATCTGATTTCATTCCAAATGGGTATAACAGCTCAACTTCATTTGCATTGGAAATTTTCATTCAAATAGCCGAGAGGTAAATGAACAACCCATCAGCGCAAACGAGCCTGTCATATTATCAACTCGATTCAGAGATTCAGTTAATTTAATTCGATGACGCGAAGGGAATCTTCGTTTGGAAGATTACGACGAAACTCCATGAGTGCACAAAAATATAATGAATTCAGCTAATCTGAAACTTTCTGTTTCGCTATCATGCATGTGACCGTGCCAGCCATCACTAAGCCTGACCCCAGAACAGCAAGGAAAGGCCTATTGACTCGTTCTCCTAGAAAATAGCTTGTCCATATCGAAAAGACTAAGGCCAGAGCATTTGCAATGGGAACGGAGGAGGTCAAATCCGAATGAGCCAATAGGAAGTAGTAGACGACGGATCCTGATTGATTCAGCAAGTAAGGTACCCAAACTCGAAAGTGCTGAAAATTTCGAAGGGATCGAAGGATTCCATTCTGATCATTCAAATTTGCGTCATTGCTCGAAGATATCTCGCTAGCTCCTTTTCTCAAGAGAGGGTTGGTACATCCCCAAAGTGCACCGACCAAAAGTAACGACAATATATCCAATTGATTCATGATGATACGCAGTTTTTGGGAAGCTCGCTGTTTCATACTGTTACTGTTACACGATGCAATTCCGCATACAGTAATCTCTCGCTTAAGTGCGCACTTTGTTAGGTGCGCATTTTAAAAGGGGAAATTCCAAGTTCAACTTTATTTTTAAAATTTTATTTTTTAAATTTAAAAAAAATCACGTATAGCAGATTGAACTTTTGGCCTCATTGATTTTTTACGATTTTGCTCCCTTTTTATATTCATAGCCAGTGATAACATATTTTCATATGCAATACAGACCCTGATGCGAGTCGGTGAAAGTGTGCATTATGTTAGGTCCTAAAGATACAATGTCAGCAAACACATCTTCAATATTGCAAACCACTGGCGGATCATTAAGATTGACAACTTTGTCATTATTAATTTCTTCATCTTCATTCATATCAAGCTGAACTTTGTGGAGCTTGTCCATTAAGTGGTCAATTTCTTCTTTGATTGCTTCAACAAATTCAGGTGCATCATGATCATCGGCATGAACAAATGCATCAATATCTTCAATGGTAAGCTCCTCCATATCTTCTATGAGCTCATAAACCTGTTCAGTCTTAATGATATCTTGCCCGGGGCGAATTTCATCTCGGAATTCAATGGATATATCTGCTTTCCTAAAGCAATTTTCAATTGATATTAATAAGATACTTTCCCATGCCTCCTTCACATATTTTGCTGCATCAAGAAGATGGGCAGGATTTCCAAATTTGCCACCAGCTGATACCCTTCTTAGTTTTTCGCCTTGTCCTTTTAAAGCTGTTTTTTCGTTGTCATTAAGTTCATAGAAGGACAGTACATAGCGCAGATACAGGAACTTGTACCTTGTTTTCAAAGCATTAATTATTCCTTGATCACAAGGCTGCTTCCAACTTGTACAATTTGGAGGAAAATGTTCCACACAAATCCCATCTTTCTCGAAACGTTCAAAATGTCCTGGAGCATTATCTAGAAGGTGAAGAAAAGGTTGGTTTGTATGCTTTCTCACCGTAGGAACAAAGATGGTGTCAAACCATATTTGACAGATGGGTTGATCCATCCATGCTTTTTTCTGGTTGTGATAAGGAATGCATCAGGTTCTACCAACAACACATGCAGGAGCTTTAGCTTTCCCTATCATCATACAAGGAACTTTGTTTGAACCATCAGCATTGGCACACACAAGTAAAGTCACTCGGTCTTTGAATTTCTTTTTACCCCTCACTGTTGAGACATCTTCATTTGGCATTAACAATGTATACCTTGGCAGAAGACGATAAAATAAGCCAGGTTCGTCCATGTTATAAACATTTTGTGCAGGATACTTAATAATTATATCATAAAGCATATTCAGTCGAAGCAATCATTCTGGATGTTCCCTGTTGACTTCAGCTCCTTCACCACACAGGAGAACCAATCCCAACCCCTTTTGGGCTCTAAATTTAGTCAGCCAGCACCAAGAAGCTTTGAAATCATTTGCAGGAATTTCAAGTGTTTTAGCAAGCTCAATTGCTGTTGCAATAACTAAATATGGAGGAAGTTCCAGCTTAAGTCGGCGCATTGTGTCAATCCATTGAAAAAGGCAAACTTCAAGCTCAGGAAAGCGAGCCTGGCTCATTCGAATTACCAAAGTTCTTGATGATTCAGGAATATTTTGTGTCCGATTGATTATCAGTTCACGTTGAATCCATAGTTTTTGAACAGAACTCTCGACAATGCCATATTCTCTCGCGATCACTCGTTTACTGGGAGGATTTGGTCGCTGTAACTTTGCAATAATGCAGCATCTTTCACACTGGACCTTGGTAAACGTTTCTTGTTGCTGGTCATTGATAACCAGTTGAAGTCACTGACATTATCCAAACATCAGAAAGATGACTATGTTCCACGCTCGTTGAAGTCCTCAATTTACTTGTCTGGCTCTAACAAAGTGTCCAGGACTTCCAATTTTATGACACTGGCGTCCTCTTTCAACACCACTACATCTGATTACATCAAGAATGCTAAGAACATCATGATGGAGGCTGTGCTGCTTGAAAGGAACATACAATCCAAAAAAATCTTTGAACTATTGCTCAAGATATGTCTTTACTGCTATCAATTTTTTATTGTGGAGCTGGGAGCCCCTATCACCCCTGATAGCCAGGACAACAACCATTCCCTCCTCTTTGCATTTACAACCAAGGTGATATTCCAATCTGATACTCTGTTAACTGAACTTAACAACTTACAACTTGAGATAACCGTTGAGGAACGAGTTGCTATTCGTTCTAAAGTTTTTCCAGGCACACACGATCCAGCATTTACAAATACAAGAGTGTATTTAATGCCCATCATGAAAGCTTCATGGAATACCTCAACCACACTCAAGAACTTCTCAACAACCTATTGTTTATGCCATTACAGTCTTACTCCACTCAACTGACTGTTATTCAGAAGGAAAACCAAAGGCGTGACTTCATAACACAGCAATGAGCCCAAGATAAAGCTACAACCACTGCAATGTTTGCCGATGACAAACCCACAATATTGCCGCAACTCCTTCGTTCTCTAGTTCACAAAGAAGTTTTAAAAGAGCTAAACAAGCTCAAGCCCTCTCTTAGCAATACCACTACAAATCCTAAAAAAGGAAAAAACTCAACTCGAGCGTCCAAATCTCAACGCTCCAACACAGAGCTAGGCGCCTTGTCTACCTAGATCGGACCACCTTCCAACGGGAAAGCAACACGCTCCAGGACGGCTACACCCACCAGACAAACCTCCCAACAGCGGAAACCAACCTCCAATGCTACCCCGAAAACAAAAACTGTAAAAGGTTCGGTTACTCAAGAAAAAAAATCCAACGCTGGCAACGGGGACAATATAAAAAGGAAGAAGAAAAACTCCATAAAAAGACAGCAAAATAGAAACCAATCTCTCCTAAAGCACTTGTAGAGCTCTTTTCTCTGTACAATCTGAATGCAGCCTTTCAATCTCCTTATCTGCCAGTCCCTTTAGAAATGCGGTCATAAATCTGGGAAACACCCCTCCTACATGGCTTTATTTTGACACACCATCCAACCTTGCTTTCCATAACATGGTTTCTCCCCAATTCCTTCACACTGTCCCAAAAATATTAAACAACTAATCGGCCTTGGGCTTAACTGCTGCTTCCAGGCCCCAATTCTCAACAATCTTAGGAATCTAGACCTGGACCAATTTAAAAGAGATCTACTGATCAAGACATATTTTGCAGGACATCAGCACAATGAGTTCACATCCAACCTATATATCCGGTCTGACTGGACTCCCTCCCTGAATGAGATTCCGAAAAAAGGCAGAGATTGAATAGACACAACAATCTCCCACTTAAACAGGCACTATGGTACAAATCTTTCTATATATCAAAGAAAGTTATTGCTATTTCTCCAAGCTCATCCTAGCCTTATGATCATCAAAACAGATAAGAATCTTGTACCTGCAATCATTGACAGACAGCAATTTTTGTTACACGCATTTCACGATCATCTCTTTAATACAGATGCCTATCAGTGTCTCCATCCTACTGCTGCTGCTATGCATGTAACCAAATTGAAGGCTAAACTTTGCACATTCCTCAAACTGAATTTCCCTGACAGCCATTCAGACAGAATATTTCTGACACGCTCCCTACAGAGAGTCACAGATCCATATGCCTATTTTTATCTTTTTGCCAAGATTCACAAAAATCCCTGGACCACACGACCAATTGTCTCTGTAAGCGGAAGCCTTCTTGAAGGCCTAGGGAAGTGGGTAGATAAACAATTACAAGCAATCTGTAACAATCTGCCCTACAACTTTTGAAGCTCATACTGTGTCAAAGCAGGTGTTGATAACTTGTTACATAACACAATTCTTCACCCTCAAGCCGCCTTATTCACTGCAGATGCGATATCAATGTATACCAACATTGACACCGCACACACCTTGGACGCCATATCCAACTTCCTCGGAGAATCACACCCAGAGATTCCTGCACAACTCAATATAGATGTTGATATTCTTCTTTCAGGATTAGACATGATCATGAACAACACAACCTACAAATTTGGCAATACATATTGGATACAACAATATGGTACAGCAATGGGCTCACCCGCAGCCCCAATGTATGCCATTTTGTACTTTGTTATTCATGAAATGGACATAATCCCTAAACAAAAGAACATCATTTTCTATGACCGATACATCGACGACACACTTGGTATTTGGCTACCTGATGAGTCACTGCCTGACTCAGAAGATGACAAAGCCTTTATTAATTTCAAAAAGACTTACAACTCTTTTGGGAACCTAACATGGGAGTTCTCCACCCGCTCCACATCTGTTCACTTTCTTGACATTGTCCTCACAATCAAGAGAAACAAGATTCTTGTTTCTCCCTATGAGAAATCACTCAATCTTTACCTATACATTCCACCACGCTCAGCTCACCCTCCCCATGGTCTGCACAGCCTGATTAGTGGTAGAATCACTACATGCCAGGATTCACTAAAGAAGTATCTAAAGAAACTAAAACTTCGCCTCCTGGCACAAGGCTACTCAACCTTACAAATACAATCAGCTTTTCAAAAATCACTGCAAACACCCTGGAACTCCACCATCCCACCAGACCTTCATCTTCTACAAAAGAAACCACCATGTGTATTCTTACACTATGTCCACCACCCACATAATGTTCCACCCAAGAAAATACATCATCTGCTCTCTGAAGTTCTACTTAACCCTCCAGACAATACAGCCTTCAAAGACCTCCACGGGTCAACAGGCAAGAAGACGCATATCTCAAAAGTAATCGTGTACCACCACAGACCTAAAAACCTTGGACATTTTTTATCACCACAAAACCTTCCTGATTTTCTTTCTGTTAAGAAACTTCTCTATCAGCCTACAGAAATTCTTCCATGCAGAGAACATTCAAATACTCTCTCTGGTTCAGCTATCGATACTGCTTCACAACATTCGGCACACAACCCATCAACTCGTACGAAAAAAGTGAGGTTTAATCCATATTACAAAACAAAGAGGAGTATCTCTGGAAATAAAAGGGAGGTATCCCAACCCAAGATAACACAACCCTCGGGGGAAACACCATACCTCCCCATTCTAACCTCGCTTACTTGTAGAATCCATTGAAAGCAACTCTTGCCACATAAGCTGGCTTACAAACATTAAAGTGCGCACTCTCTGTTAAGTGCGCATTTGCAGCCTGTGTTCAAAGTGCGCACCTAAGCGAGAGATTACTGTACATAATTTACAAACCGGGTTGTTTGTAATTTCGTTTTTTTCCTAGGATGTCCAAATACTAACAGTCATGTTGACTGCAAAACAATACCGCAAAAAGAGGTATCCACATGAAACTTTGCACCACCTCCACTTTGTTGCATCATTGCTTTCTATATTGATCCCTCTCGTGCTTTCCCCCCATACAGCTAAACAATAGCAAAAAAGCGTCTTGTTCTATAACAACCATAAACCTTTGCATTCTTTTTTTCCTGAAGAAAAAATGTGAGGTGAGTCAAAACAAGCAGAAGGCAATCAGCGCTTGAAGCTCCAACAAGAGCCTGTAACTGACAACAATCTTTTCAGATATTTGACCACTTTGCTGTCTTGAAACAACTGACAAAGAAGTAACGCTTCTAGGCGCATTGCCACCATTTTCATTGCTAGCAGTTGATCCACCCATTAGCTGGTTCCAACGTATTTCGGTGACCCACCCAAACCAATGAAAATAAATATCCTTGAATACATGTATTCAGACGTTTTTAATGGTGTTTTGTATTTTAGGAGAGGGAAATAATTTGCCATTCTTGTAAATTTTGCAAAGTGTCCATAACTAGGAAGTCGACATTTTGAATGTTTTGTTGCCGTAAGGAGTGTCCTAATACAAAGCTAATGCTAAGAAAATGTTAACAAGTGCAACTAAGCTAGATATAAGTGATATCTCTGTTTATGTAAGGTATTCATGCTCCTTGGTATGGCATCTGGTCAAATAATGTTCTAAGGGATGCAAAGCCTAACTTCTTTTCCTATCTGGAGGCGTCACAATTTTCCAGAGTTTTCTATAGATGCAGGCACACAATGGCATCACATGGCCAATGAACATGTATCAACTGATTGCTCCTACTTGTTGTAAACTTTTTATACTTCAATTCTGTACACAATTTGGTGTACTACTTGCCCCCATGATTGAAATTAAACTTTGATTTTTGCTTTAATTGAGCGACCAAGTGATTTTTACCCTCAGCAACAAAAATCCCTTTTGTAATTTCATTTGTACTGTTCTTATAAAAAGGATAACCTTACAAGCGTGCAAGTGCCGTTTAACTTGGGTTGGCTAAAAAGTCCTATTTTCTTTAATTGAACCCCAAAATTGAAGACAAAAGTTAGTATTCACCTTCAGGTGGATTGAAAAATAATTTGACCTCAACGACATCATAGGGGACAGTATGGTCAAGAAATTGATAAAATAAGAGTATGCGTCACAGTAAATGGATATCAGACACATAATTTAAACTTATCGAGCTGGGACTGGATCTGTAAGTATCCTTTCTACAAAGTTACGACATACACTCACTTTGATAAGCACATAGTAACAAGATTTGGAAAAGATGAGTCTGTTTAATCTGTATTCAACACTATTAACATTTTTAGGTTCTGGATGATTGATTTCGATAGAATTTCATGCAGCGGGGGCTAAATTCCCAGTGCTCGAGAAGTGCATTAAATTGAAAAATATACCCCTTCTATCTGTCCATTGCATTCTTGAAAAATATTCATAAAGTTTACATTCACCAATTAATTTCTCCATCTCACGTACGCAACACCGCGCCATCTCTTTTTCAAGTAATTCATTCGAAAAAATGTGTAGCAGATTATTCCAACAAACGACTTGAATAATCTTGCTTTCCGATTCCCATGAAGATTGAATTGCCAACTCGTAACATCGCGTAGCATCCTCAATATGTCCTTGGCAAAGATGGTGGCAGATACCGAGATTGACCAGGATGACTGCATTCAATTGATCTGAAGAAGTTTGCTCCAGTATGCCCACAGAATTAGACGCCCTTACACTAAAAACCTTTTGAAATGAGTACGTCGATTCATTTTGACACTTGTCAAGGACTAGCTTCTGTCGCCTCGTCTGTCTTGAATGTTTACCAAAGGTCTCTGAATAAACGATATCAAAGATCTGGTTTGGTTCGAAGCTTCTACATTGATTTTTGATAACATTCCTCAGCATTGCCTTGGATATCTTTCCCGGGCTTTCAATAGCATGTGATGATTTAGCCATTGGATGGAGAGCAACTTGAAAGAACTTTAATGCCTTGCCTAAGTGGCCTCTTTCAAAGGCGTCGACGCCTGCATTATTAAGGCAAAGCGAAATTCGAGCCTGCTGTTCGCACTTCATATTTTATTATGAAAGAAATTTGCGATGAAGAAAGGCAACTGCAAACTGGGCGCTTAAATACTCTATGGAAGTGGGAATAACGTTGCGAGGTCTTTTTCCATTCTTCCAAATGCAAGTTCTTTGTTCCATGGGAACTTCATATATCATAAATAAAACATGCTGACCATATTTTTGTGTCTATAAAAAGTCGTTCAAGGTATTCTCATTCATTACTCCGTTCATGAAACATCTGCTCGTTTGAGAAGTTCCCATGACCAACTTTCTCGCATTCTAAATCCAATGAGCCAATATTCAGACGCGAAGAATGTGACATTTCAACATTCTAAACTCGCTGACGTGGTTCGTTCAAAAAATCCAGATCAGTTGAAGAAGTGCTGTGCTTGAAGTTCCTCAGACACAATAATCTCTGTAATAAAGTGTCGTTGAATCAGTTTAACCTGCTGTGTGCAGAATATTGAACCAATTAAACTAGAAACGACATATACACGACCAAAAATCCTAATCCTACTGAACATTTCGGTGTTTGTAGACCGAAGTAAATATATCATCTTCATCTTCTTCTGTGTCATTATTGTATGTTTTCAGGTTACTGTAATTTCATGTTATGTATCCAGATCACATTGATAGCAATAGATTTGATTTTGTGTGAGAAGTGCTGAAATGCAATGTGTCCCTTGGTGACAATAAACTTTACAGGAACCTTGATAAAGATTCATGAAAACTGTAGAGAACATCTACAATCACACATGTATTGTTAGAAACAAGCTGTGGGTGGACTGGTAACATGACTAGATGCAGATATGAATCTCAAGAGTTCAATACATCTCCAATCATGCTCTGCAAGTTCCTCCTTGCCTCTCTTTGCTGTGGCTGTTTATGACATTTAGACCAAATGGCTTTTTCCACAGACTTTTTTTAAATTCATGACTTTTTGGGATTGAGTGATTTCAACATAAGTCATTGAATCAAATAATTGAGTGGGGGATAGTTCTGTGGAACTTAGAGAAAAAGATAAAAACTGATTTTTTTCTTACCAGATCTATATTCAGAGTATATAATTACAAATTATGATTTATTTATGCTTTTTTCTATTGATTGACGTTTTTGGGTGCTCCCGAAAGAAGTTAACACAAACTAGAAGGTGCGATATCTCCTCTATATTTACCTTAATTTAAGCAATGTAAAGATGGTAATGATAAGCGTTTACTTCCTGCATGTTTGGTATGCCTGATCTAGTTCCAAAATACGAAAAATACCACTCCCTCTCCAGAATCAGTAGCGAGGCTTCGTTTCGATCATGAGAAGATTGCTAAGGAGTGCCAGAAGTAGCCTTATACTGCAGCAATACATGATCGAAAACGTTTTTAATTTCGATTACAATAATAAGCTAATTGAACAGATAAAGTGGTCATTTCAATACCGATTAATGGTCTTTCACTCGGGAAATCAATTTCAATGAAGTGATAACAATGTGTAATAGGCCACTATGTGCGTATGATTTAATTATTTCCCAGTATCTCTATCAAAAGATGAAGTTGTCAAGTCCACCCTAGTCTCTTGACCCATATACAATATTTAATGATATAATGTTTGACATTTCTTATGCATTCAGAGAAATCATTTTGGTCTTGTTAGGCATTGCTTCCTTTTTTCCTAGTGAAATTGTAAACGTATATTTCATCGATGGAATGTATTTGTCTATGCATAGGGTTAGAACCTAATAATAATGTTTCTTACATTTAGAGCAGTTGCTCTTCAAAATATATGTAACTAGCTATTGGATGATTTATCTTAAATGAGAATGCACTTAATTATCAATAAATTCGGAGAAAGTAAAAGAATAAATTGAGCATGCTGAAAATAAGATTGAGTACCTAAGTAGGACAAGAATGTAACAAAAAAGGAGGAATGAAAATGATCTTCTTCGAATAACTTGTCTTGTTCACGGTAGGACAATTGTTTGTTGCAAAGCTGCCATGATTGCTTGAGCATCCCTTGGCGCAAATGATTCAGATGAGGCTTGTGGCTCTGCAGTGTAGTTCCAAAATGGATTAATTCAAAATTGCGCTTGGGTCATTCAATATCTAAATTACACAAGAACTAGATAGTCCCATAAAATCAAGTCAAACACTAGTATAAGACGGCAAAAGCTTCCTCTCTCGGATGTCTCTCGAGCTCAAAGACTTCATAACCCAAAATGAGTAATGTTTCTCTTTGGATTCTTCACTAACGCTGCCGTAGGAAAGAGCAAATAGTGTACAATTCCGATGATTTCAATATCTCCAATTCCGGCTGCTGATGTTTGATTGTCACGATGTAACTTTGGTGGAATATCCTTCGAGTCTGGACATACAGCTTAATATGCTATTTTTACATGCTAGTCATTTATGCATCGGAAAAATTGCTAAAGGCACCTCATTTTTCTTGAATTAAGAAGCCCAGCTTGCAAAAGAAAACATTACCCTTTTTTCATATCTCTGACAAGCTGAATGCCAATAGTATAAACAACAAAGGGGATCTCTCCTTGAATGATGTTCATCAGAGCTGATTCCCAATCAGTGACAATTAATTTGGTGATTATTTAAAATCATAATCACTTGAAGGCATATTGATACATTTTCTCGCATTTCTGTTTTCACAAAGAGAAAACAAAAGAAAACATGTTGTTACATGAAGTCATGTTCACCACATTCAAATCTGATATGTTGTATTTTTGGCTTTGTTATCATCTAATTCAAGACTTTAGCCCAATCTGAAGTAGAATAGTTGACCAAAAGAATACAGAGAAGCAAACATAGTTTTCACCAGATATTCTCTCGTTTGTATTACTTTATTCAGTTTGATGTTTAGATGTTTGATATCCTTATTTGAAGCAGAGAAATGTGAATCAGTTTCACAAAAGAAAATTTATTTTCAACGTAGCGATAGGTCTAATGAAGTCCCTAAACCAGAAAACATCATTTGGTTTTTCGGACGTCTGCACGCACTTACGTACCCTTTTGCCATCTCTGAAAAAATACAACCCAAAATGAGAAATGTGTCCTCGAGAATTCTTCCTCTATTTTCATTTCATGTATCATGGCTTTTACAACTCTGGATAGCGTCGAATTTCGTTGCTAGTCTATCCACAACATCAGAAAATAGAATAGCAACATCCAAACAATCCAATTTTAAGACAGAACGAAATGTCATCATACGTGCTGTACCTTGGTGTGGAGGCATCTTACCCTTACAAATTTACTCTGGAATGTCATTACCCTCTGAGTCTCTTGCAGAGAAACGACGACAGTACACTGATTCTTCGTTAGAAGTGTACTCCATGGATTCCAAGGAGAGAGCCGAAGAAAGAGCATCTCGTCCTTTGGATCCGCATCGTCATCTTCACATCTTATACGACGATGCCGACATTTGCGTTGTTCACAAGCCATCGGGTGTTTTATGCGTTCCTGGTCCACGACGAAATCCAAGTGTGGCTAATCTAGTTTATGATTACTTACAACCTCCGGATATTTCCATTGATCAAATGGTCGTACACCGATTGGATATGGACACGTCTGGTATTGTTGTATTTGCCCTAACAGAAAGAGCGTTAAAGCAATTGCATCAGGATTTTCGTAATCGATTGGATGATAACAAAAATAACAATGTCAATACGAATCGAGTCCATAAGACATATGAGGCATTAGTATGTGGACACATCCTCATGGATGAGGGAGAGATTGATTTAGCATTGGAACGAGATCCGACACATATTCCATTTATGAGGGTTTCTACTGCGACATATCCTCCCAATGACGTCGCTGATGACGCAAGGCGTCTATCGATGGGAAAATTTGCCAAATTCATTGACAAGGCTCCCAAACCAAGTTATACAACATTCCGAGTATTGTCACGTTTTTTTCTCCTGGGAAAGTATCCCGTTACAAGAGTCGAACTGAAACCAGTGACAGGTCGTACGCATCAATTACGTGTCCATTGTGCAGCAATTGGACATCCAATCCTTGGGGACGATATATATGGATTAGGAGGTGAGGGATCCATGAATGGAGGGCTGTCCGTACACCAACAATCACTTTTCTCTAGTCGAGCATCCCTACCCTTACAATATGATTTACTCCGAGATGCAAACACACATCTTTGTCTCCACGCCAAACGCCTATGTATATATCATCCGTTCAGCGGTGCCCCCATGATGTTTGAAGCCAAACCGAATTTTTGATTCCATTATGACGATGTTGTGTCCATTTGGTATATTGATACCTTGGTTCCAAATAAGTTCATATACGGTATCAAAAGATTCAGAGATAAAAAGTTAGGATTACAATTACAAAATGAGGCAACAAATAAACAATGTCAATCATCTGCTACTTTGATCATGATTCAAAGAAGTCCTCAGAAGCTTTAGGAAAGGCTGACCAGATTCAAAATTGTGCACTTTTCATGTTTTTGGTGTAGGATATTTCCATCACATAGAAAATTGAAGTATAGCATCAAATTGGGGAGTTTGCTGAAATTCTAGCGCAAGTAATTTAATTATGCATCCAAGGTTTAATATTTGGATAAAGATTTTTAAGTGCCTTTGACAAGAATTTGCGCATCATATGACATAATAACATGTGACCCAACTAGCAACTTCTAAGAAATAATTGACGAAAATTAACTTGTTTGCCATCACATAAATAATAAAATTAATTTTCTATACAACAGAGCAATTAAAGGCTTTTCTCTCCAGTTCTAAGATAAATTGTGATTTCTCAATCAAATTGTTGATTGATGCTTCAAAAGCAGCTATGTTTAATTGTCTATATCTCTATTACTTCTAGTTTTAGCTTGAAGTAACCTTTGTTGCCAACAAAGTAATTCATACCTATATTAAACACACACACTAACACATCAAATAATTCGGCAAATATTGCGTAGGAGGTAATTCATAGTTCCTTTGGCAGCTTGAATGCAGAAAATATTGATTGAATGGATTACGCTTTTCCGGTTTTGAGCTTCCACTGAACAATGCTGTTATGACAGAAAGATGATATCATTTACATTTTGACTTACAATTATGAATGAAAAGGAATATTGAAGACAAAAGCCTTAGTTTAAATTCTTCTAGTTTTGTTGTCATTTTTTTCTAATTGATTTCAGGTTGAGGAATTCGGGGATAATAGATTTCAAATATTGCGTGAGTTTTAAGTGTTGCCGGACAACATGATGGTAGCTCAGCTTGGGAGGAGACGCGTCTGGCATGGGCATGGACCTCAAGAATTTTGCATGAGTTCTTGCTGAAGCGTCTGGTATGTTTGGAAGGAACGGAATGTTAATGTTTCAACCATGCTTGATATGAAATTAGTATGTAATATGACATGAATAAATTAATATAACTTAAGCGCCTCATGTCAATCCTGCAAGAAACGTATAAAGCAATATTGCTCAAATGGGTATGCCGCATCAGGACGCCATTATTTTAATTGGTAAATGGTATTTTGTATCCTCAATCTCCAAAGAAAGAAATGTTCATGAAATTCTCCATCTAATCACTCAAAAGCTTAAAAGTCTCTGCAAAGCCTTTATTGAAAATCACAAATTTTTAAAAGGATTGATGTTAGAAGTAATTGCAAAAGTAAAGTTAAGAGACATTCTATAGCCTAAAAGAACTCAATTATAACTTTGAACAACATGCTTCCCTAGCAGCATGAAACTCTGTTGACTTGTCGTATATGGTTACACAGGATATAATTCAGGAATGTATTCCATGAATTAACCTTGTCCTGCGGTTATGTGTCAAGATTTGGAGCGGATTTCATTAGTTCAAAAAAGAATTATTCTGAGGCTTCACAACACTTTGGATTTTATTCGCAGTTTCTTTTACCGGAAAAGTAAAGGTAATATTGTAATATTCCCTTTACCAGCTCATAATCAGTCAGCGCTCAGCATAGGCCTTGACGTTCAAACAGACTTTAATCCACCCTTAAAATGAAGTTGTTGCGTTTTCCGTTTTAGTCCAGAAGCATGAAACCTTTCTTCAGCATCAACATATATAACCAGGAATTGCAGCTATAACCATTACAGCGGAAAACGGAAAGTATTTATCATTTTTCAGTTTTTGCTCATGATGCGGCTACTCTGCAGCCTACCCGACCGAAAGGAATCAATTTTCCAATTTGTAGGACTGGGTCCAAAATGTAAGTGCTTTATCTTCTGATCAAAATTTCAAATGTGGATATGCAAAAGAGAGAGAGATCACACCAAGTTTATAAATGTGATATGTTGACAGCAGGACTAGGCAATTGATGATGATGAAATTCTCCTTTATGTCCTACCAATGGAGATACGTTATGATTGGATACTGTAGATGCATTAATTGTTAATATCCATTGAAGCAAATATGAAATGCATCTGAGAAGAATAATTCACTATTCAACATCTTTAACAATATGTGTAATTTTGATGTTTGACTTCCTTTTCAGCATTTATAACTAAATGCAGGATTCTTGATCAATGGCTGCCTTGCAAGTTTCAAGCAGCAGGGGCTAACTTTCCAGAGCTTGAGAAGAGCATTATATTGAATAATATACCCTGCCTATCTGGCCATTGCATCTCTGAAAAACAGTTTTAAAATATTCGTTCACCAAGTATTTGCACAATTTCATGTAAACAATGTCGTGCCAACTCTTCTTCTTGTAAGTCATTTGATAAAATGTGCAGCAGATTATTCCAACATACGACTTGAATGATCTTGCTTTCCGATTCCCATGAAGATTGTATTGCCAACTCGTAATACCCCCTAGCATTCTCAATTTGACCTTGGCAAAGATGGTGGCAGATACCAAGATTGACGAGGATAACTGCATTCAATCTATCTGAAGAAATTTGCTCCAATATTCCGGCTGAATTAGATGCCTTAATATTACAGACTCTCAGGAATATATATATCGAGGAATTGTTACACCTCTCAAGGACTACCTTCTGTCGCCTCGTTTGTCTAGAATGCTTACCAAATGTCTCTGAATAAACGATATCAAAGGTCTGGTTCGGTGTGAAGCTTTTAGATTGACTTTTGATGATCTTCCTTAGCATCATCTTAGATACCTTTCCCGGGCTTTCAGTTGCATCTGATGATTTCGCCATGGGATGGAGAGCAGCTTGAAAGAACTTCATCGCCTTGCCTAAGTGTCCTCGTTCAAAGGCGTCGACACCTGCATTATTAAGGCAGAGTGATATTAAAGCCTGTTGTTCGCGTTTCATATCGCTTTTCATTGTTTGTTAAGAAGGATATCTTGTAGTTTTGAAAGGTTGCAATTAGGGCATAAGGAACACTTCATGGCGATTGAGAAATAATGGAAGGTCATTGGTCTGTCATGCAACTGCAAGTTCTGTATGCAAGAAGTATTCTTATAAATAAAACGTCGAAGGCATATATATAAGATGTGAAAAGACTTTCAAAGGTGTTCTCATGTGACCCCAAACCGATCCAAGGGTTCCTAGGTGTTGAGAAGGATAGTGGGTCATTCTTCTCATTTGACATAGTCATTCCATGATATTGACATCGAAAATAAAAATTAGTTATCCATATCATATCATCATGGAGTGTCTAAGGTTAATGTTGAATTTCCCATTCTTACGTCATTGATATGTTCGAAAGTCAGCTATTATTCTCATCAAGCTCTAACTAAAAACACTAAATAGGTAAATGACTTTATAACTTTGTCATTCTTTTTCAAAAACTCAGAGTTCGATCGTTATGACATAATAACCAAAATACTAATTCTATTACAATTGGAAATCGACTTTCAGTGTAAAGCTAGGTTTTAGGTGAAATTTCGAACATAAGATGAATTGGTCTCAATGGAGTATGAAAGACTGATATGCTTTTTGATGATACAGTAGTAATGAAGCTAGTACGCTAATGTGCCATCTATCACTTTTATAATTATCTTCAAATTAATTGCATACTTTCTCTTTTTTTAATTCATTCAATCAGGAAGATCATCCAATCAGACAAAATGTAGAGGCTTGACTGTTGGTGACGCTTAACTATAACAATAATTGTTATAGATATACTGAGAGAGTCAAAGAAGAGAAAATTCCTCACCCAAACGTGGATTCTGTGGAGAGAGACTTGATTAAAAGCCTTTCCTCTGTTATATTTAAGAGTCACACCAGCACTTTATACAGAGGGGGAAAGCAACAAGAAAAACGGTTTATTTGATAGTCCTACAGATCTACAAGCAATAGTCAACAAAAGAAAACGTATACTGCTCCCAAACGCACAAGACCAGGATATAAAAGTCTAACTCCTAGCTTTGACGAAAATACAGCCGATGATATTGTGCAATATGCGGACTGCAAAGAATAAAAGGAAACTTAGTAGTGAGGTTTGGACCCATAACCTCAGAATTGTTTAACTTAAGGATTACATAGGACTTATTCAAGAATTGCCTCAGTAAATCCAAAGATAATTGCAGCCTAATGTTTTCACTGCAAAATAAATATACTTGCGGTATTATCAAGAGATTGGATACTGTTATGAGATTGATTTCAACAACTTTGCCATCCATCTTTTTAATTTAGTAGCTTTGCTTTGTATTTTTCCTTATTGCTGTTACTAGGGTTCCTACGAATTGCTGTTATTCTTCTTAATTCTTATAATTGGGATCCTATGAATTCATTTCTAAGTGGGCAAGAAATATCCATTTATTTTCTATAAGCTTGTTGCGTTATCATATTTGATCCCTGTTTAGTGTCATAACATGGATTCCCAACTTTTGATCACATCACATTCATTACTGATTAGTAAGGATAATCGGGGCTCTCGTCCATTGCGAGCAGGAGTCGGATATCAAATCCCAAACACCTTGGTGTTCAATGTCATTAAATGCTATGCAGCAATGAAGTCAACTATACTAAAATTTTAGACAAAGCTATAGAAATGAAAAACAACCAAATATTGAAACAAAAAGTGTTTATTTCAAGAAGTCTATCGACAAAGAAATAGCAATTGACTTTGAGAAAATGGCTTGGACAAAATTTGCTTGAAAAATGCTGCAAACAATCTACGTACTGAAAATCAGCAATGCCATCTTAGAGCTAGGTTCTAAAGGCACTGATATCAAATATGTTTAAGGGGAATCAGCAGACCCATGTTTACAAAATTAAGGAACAATTGAAGGATTGATTATGATTTTACTTTAGGGAAAGAAAGGAATGCTTTGATGAAAAGATTTGAATGCGATGACACACGCGTGCTTATGTAAATAATTAAGATGCAAAATAATTCAAGGCATAAGCATCAACCTGACACAAACCTGTAATTTTGAGAAAGATAGAGACAATCTGGGAACTGGAGGTGAATGTAATTTCATGCATTAAATAGAAAAATATCTTTCGTCGATCTGGCCATACTACTCTTGAAAAATGATTAGAACGCTTACAATCACTTAGTATTTGCTTTACCTATTATTTTCGCAAAATGCAACCCGTACATTTTCAAAATACTGAAGGAAGAGCACACCAGCTCATGAAAATGGAAAGTCGAGCATTTTTCCATTAGTTTCTGTAAAGGGAAAAATTAGAAAAATCAGGAGCTAACCAACAATCAAGTTTTGAATTAACAAAGGTTGAGAAATACTCCAAACACAAAGAAGCGATAATTGAGTCAACAGCAGAAGTAAGGTAGTGAATAAACTTAAAGAGTCTCACTTTTGGAATGTAACTGAAATTCAAATGCTTACCTAGACTAGAATAAAATCATACTACCTAAAGCATGAAATAAATCTGATCAATTCTTTCTCTATTCAACAGTATTAACAATTCGTAGCATTCTTGATTATTGGTTTCCTTTTCAACAATATAAACAATATGTAGGATTATTGGTCATTGGCCGCCTCACAATTTCAAGCAGCAGGGGCTAAGTTTCCTGAGCTCGAGAAGAGCATCAAAATAAAAAATATACCCCGTCGATCTGGCCATAGCATTTTTGAAAAATAATTTGAACATTTGTATTCACCAAGTATTTGTACAATTTCATATAAACAATGTCGTGCCAACTCTTCTTCTAGTAAATCATTCGAGAAAATGTGAAGCAGATTATTCCAACATACGACTTGAATTATCTTGCTTTCCGATTCCCATGAAGATTGAATTGCCAACTCGTAATACCGTGCAGCATCCTCAATTTGACCTTGGCAAATATGGTGGCAGATGCCGAGATTGACGAGGATAACTGCATTCAATCTATCTGAAGAAATTTGCTCCAGTATGCCCACAGAATTAGATGCCTTTACACTAAAAACCTTCTGGAAAACATACGTTGAGGAATCCTCACACTTGTCAAGGACTACCTTCTGTCGCCTCGTTTGTCTAGAATGTTTACCAAATGTCTCTGAATAAACGATATCAAAAGTCTGGTTCGGTGCGAAGCTTTTCGATTGATTTTTGATAACATTCCTCAGCATCATCTTAGATACCTTTCCCGGGCTTTCAGTTGCATCTGATGATTTCGCCATGGGATGGAGAGCAGCTTGAAAGAACTTCATCGCCTTGCCTAAGTGTCCTCGTTCAAAAGCGTCGACACCTGCATTGTTTAGGCAGAGTGATATTAGAGCCTGTTGTTCACTTTTCAAATCTCTCTTCATGTTCTGTTGCATTTCTCAAGATATATGAGGACAGGAGATAAATGGCAGAGTATGGAACAAGGCATTCCAAGATGCTTGGTATTGTGATTCATGCGAACTCAAGTTCTGAATTAAAATGGCTTTTCTTACATATGAAACGTGATACGCTTTTTTGTGTATGAAATGACTTCAAATGTGTTCTCATAGATTACCTTGCCAAGCATCTGCCCTGGTGGAAAGAACTCACTACGCACTTTTTCGTTTACGACTTGATGAGTTCATCCAATCAGACAACGAGCGAAAAAATTAGATCTCGGAGGATTTTTAGCCTGGAACCTCATAAAGAATGAAAGTTCTTAGGGAATAATCTTTAGATAAGTTCAGAGCAAGCATGAATTATCTAAGCACTGATAACAGATCTAATAAACAATCTTAAAAACAATCTCTAACTAAACAAACATGTAGTATCTAAGCACTCAGAGCAAACCTATTAAACATTCTTGAAAGCAATCTCTATCTCAACAAATATGCACATTTTGGGTGTCAAAATCCTTGATAGGGGCAGCATTAGCAAAAGATAACCCTGAATGTACTGCATAGTATTAGTATTTGTAGCTGACATTCATTTGAGTTAAGATAATACCTAACACTATAGGTTGTAAGCAATACAGTCTTATAGCATTACAATAGGTTACAAAGGCTAAGAGATGTGTAAGTGTACCGATACTGGAGACGTCCAAAGTTATCGTTAGTACATAGTAAACAATACTAGAATTAGTATTCTTATACTTACTTATCTAAATCTAGAATAGGATACATAGGTAACCATTCTTTCTAAGTAAACATTACCGATTCCTAAGTGACAAACTGGAATCTATCAATATTCACAATTGATGCATCTAAGTCGTGAATCAAAGATCACAAAGTCTGAATGCAGTGTTGAATCTAGCACGTAAGCTAAAGAGACTAAGTGGTCAAGGAAACACATTGCAATTGATTCACAAGAGGGTAGTAACTGTTAAATCATGATTTACAATTTTGTATAATCTCTTAGAGCAGCTTAGAGCAGTAGCCCTCACATTAATTCTGTAAGTTAGGTTATATGCATCCCAATTGGATCCTGGTTTAACTAGAACAGTACACCAAAGATATCAAAGTTCGAAAAAATGTCCACCATGCATCTTTTCTTCATGGATAATTTGGTCAAATTCAGCAAGGGACAGAGACGTACACCATGTCGTTTCATATGTCCTATGTGTCGCGATGGCCTGAGGCGATTTCTGGTAAGTCCTTCTAAATTGTAGAACCGGCAGTAACTGTGTGGCATCCCCCTAACTCTTGGACCTGTTTCCCTAGTTGCGGAATCTTCCAATGGCGAGCTCATGGAATATATGTTGGAGAAAGCGGGGGGGAGAATGAAATTCTGGCGTGATCACGTAAGCCACCAAAAACAACAAATGGTGATGATAACATTTGTTGTTTTATCCATTTGCAAATTTCCGATTTCAGTCATCAAAGGTATCAAAAAATTAGGTGATAATAATAACTCACATATGCTTCACGTTATTTTGTATAACAACAATGTTTATCTGTATACAAAAAGCAGTCTAAGTTACTTGACATGCTGGCATATCCAGAAGACAATAAGTAAAAGACTGATCTAAATATATATTATCATAATGAAAAAAGCCAGTCAAGACTCCAATCTTTCACCATTAGAAAACAAGAGTATCTTTTATGATTTCCTTATTATATGACATAGTTTTTCTGTCTCAACTATTAGTTTAGAAATGGCTCCAATAACCTTGCACGCGTAACGTTTCCTCTGTTGGAGAACAACAAATGTTGTGGCAATTGTAACTATGGGTTACGGCCATACAGCTTAACAAATAGGTAAGGTATCATCTGAATTAATATACAAGTGAATTATTGTTACCATATTAATTTTAATTATTAAGTAAATTATATTCACCATATAAAATTTATCATTAATGTCATGGAAATAGTAATAATTACTTTCTGCAAGGTATACATCCAAAATTCATTTCCTCACTCATTTGTTTGGATGCATCTTGACTTCAGATAAACAACTGTGCAGCACTGCAATTGGAAGAAACAAAGCGAAACACGTGACAGTTGACTGTACCTCCATCACCCAGAATAACTGTTGTTCATAGAGTGTGGATGGATTATTTCTGCATCAAGACATCAATTGAACGATGAGATTTACTGGCATCAAGATCAGGACCAACAGTCTAAAAATACTTATTTGGTATGATTTTTTTGATATCATGCTGATGAGGATAAGCCGATGCTAGCTTTCAAAATACATGGTTTATCAATCAGTCTCCTAGCCTAGGCAGACAATTTCAGCATTGCATACATATTTTGCATAACCCTTCAATAGATAGAAGGACTTCTGCTTCATTATCTTCACAAACTAAAACAATGCACTATCACTAATGAATTTCATTCGCTATATAATTGAACCTAGTGAACTTAATTCACTTTACATAAATAAGGAAGTCACCACATCAGGGCATTACGCTGCTTCCAGCAAACCTTTTTTCAATATACCGAAGAGTAGTGAGTCGATAAGTGAACTTCATTCACAGTGCATATAACATGGCAATATCAGGGCCATTGCCATCTTTTTACTGCCTGCTATATTATAAGTACGCAGCAATGAAAGTATTTCAGTCATAAAAAAATCAATTGCAAATTAATTTGGCCTCCATACACCAAGTGTTTCCATGAACCCAAACTCATGAAGAAAAAAAAGCAAGATCAAGTTTAACACTTGCAACTACCGGTAAAGAGTTCTTGCTAGCAAATTAGGACACATAAGTGCAAAGACACGCGTATATCAACGAAACAGGGAAGAAATCCTTCCTTTCTTAATTCTGAAAATAAAGATCCTGAATTAGCATGTGATCGAGCGATAAAGTATAATAGCACATGGACTATACGTCAATCAAACTGTTGGACTATGGTCTTGAAAAAGGTATCACTTAACTACAATTAGTTTATGACCTGCAAAACATTGTAGAACCCTGAAACGAACATATGCCTTCTTACACAAATAAGAATGGCATCAGATCTAACTTTGTTACCTACGAGTAACAGGAAAATGACATTTAGCCAATATTCACATCATTGATATCCTAGACCTTATGGCTCTAGAATACCAGCACAAAAGCATGAACACTCCCATACATCAAATCGCCTAATGATACCAAAGTAAGGTACAATTAAAAACCAAACAAGGGAACTAATACTTTTCTTCTTGAAACTTTATAAATACATACAATTCCAAAGATTATGACAAAAGAGTGATATGTCCTATTGCTAATTCATCAAGGCAGCTTATGTAATGAAGGTACTTGTTCCTTGACTGCGATAAGTATGACAAGTAACCAAATACAAATGTCTATCAATTGCAGCTCAAAGATGAGGAAATTAATCTCTCTCTCTTTTATTAGTACTTTCTCTATTGAACAATTTTCACTTAGCATTTGCTTTAACTGCAATTTTTGCAAAATGCAACCTGATAAATATAATGCAACCCGTACATTTTCAAAATACAGAATAAGTTGCACACCCGCTCATAAAAATGTATCAACAAGAGAAATGGGCTATTGTTGTGTAACTAAAGATGGAGAACAAATATTTTACATTAGGTTTTGTAGTTGGAACAATGTAGAAAAACTCAGGAATTATCCAACAATCAATTTTTGAAATAAAAAAGGTTGAGAAATACTCCAAACGCAAAGAAGTGATAATTGAGTCAACAGCAGAAGTAAGGTAGTGAATAAACTTAAAGAGTCTCACTTTTGGAATGTAACTGAAATTCAAATGCATACCTAGACTAGAATAAAATCATACTACCTAAAGCATGAGATAAATCTGATCAATTCTTTCTCTATTCAACAGTATTAACAATTCGTAGCATTCTTGATTATTGGTTTCCTTTTCAACAATATAAACAATATGCAGGATTATTGGTCATTGGCCGCCTCACAATTTCAAGCAGCAGGGGCTAAGTTTCCTGAGCTCGAGAAGAGCATCAAATTGAAAAATATACCCCGTCGATCTGGCCATAGCATTTTTGAAAAATAATTTGAACATTTGTATTCACCAAGTATTTGTACAATTTCATATAAACAATGTCGTGCCAACTCTTCTTCTAGTAAATCATTCGAGAAAATGTGAAGCAGATTATTCCAACATACGACTTGAATTATCTTGCTTTCCGATTCCCATGAAGATTGAATTGCCAACTCGTAACACCGTGCAGCATCCTCAATTTGACCTTGACAAAGATGGTGGCAGATGCCGAGATTGACGAGGATAACTGCATTCAATTGATCTGCAGAGGTTTGCTCCAATATACCCACAGAATTAGATGCCTTTACACTAAAAACCTTCTGGAAGACATACGTCGAAGAATCCTCACACTTGTCAAGGACTACCTTCTGTCGCCTCGTTTGTCTAGAATGCTTACCAAAGGTCTCTGAATAAACGATATCAAAGGTCTGGTTCGGTGCGAAGCTTTTAGATTGATTTTTGATGACATTCCTTAGCATCGCCTTGGATACCTTTCCCGGGCTTTCAGTTGCATGTGATGATTTTGCCATGGGATGGAGAGCAGCTTGAAAGAACTTCATCGCCTTGCCTAAGTGTCCTCGTTCAAAAGCGTCGACACCTGCATTGTTTAGGCAGAGTGATATTAGAGCCTGTTGTTCACTTTTCAAATCTCTCGTCATGTTTTATTAATCAAGATATATGAGGACAGTTGATGAATGGCAGAGTATGGAACAAGGCATTCCAAGATGCTTGGTATTGTGATTCATGCGAACGCAAGTTCTGATTTAAAATACCTTTTCATACATATGAAACGTGATACGCTTTTTTGTGTTACATATGACTTCAAAGGTGTTCTCATAGATTACCTTGCCAAGCATCTGCCCTGGTGGAAAGAACTCCCTACGCACTTTTTTGTTTACTACTGGATGAGTTCATCCAATCAGACAAAGAGCAAAAAAATTAGAGCTCGGAGGATTTTTAGCCTTGAACCTTGGAACATCACTAATCACGATGATGTTTGGGTTAGAAAACTTAAGAAAAGAAATGCGTTCATCGTACACCAGCCTCGCATTTATTCCACTAAATCAATTGTCATCTCAGATGTATCTTCTTATTTTACCACTAATGGGCACAAGCTATTGCAATGAAATGGGATATCATTGTGTATATTCAATTCTTTTGCTGAATTCAGAAAAATAATAATTATTTCTAAGCTAATAAAAGAGTTTAAAATCTCTCTTGATAGCATTATCTTTCCCAAGCATGCACATTTTAGGCCTTGATAGGGGGGCAGGATAACACTATGGTTAACTTTAGCATGTAACAGTTTTAAAAATATTTGTATCCCTAAAATTATTTCCTTAAGGTTATCTAATTGTCTTATCCACCAATCCTTACCATGATAGAAAAAAATGTCTACCATTCGTCCTTTCTGCATGGATGATTTGCTCAAATTCAACAACATTAACCTTGATGTATTGACAGAGACGTACAATATGTCCTTTTATATGTCCTATATGTCGCGATGGCCTGAGGCATTTACTGGTGAGTTCTTCTAAATCGTAGAACCTGAAGTAACTGGGTGGCATCCCAAATTTCTAACTCTTTGACCTATTTCCTAGTTGCGGAATCTTCCAATGGCGAGCTGATGGGATATATGTTGGGGAAAGCGGAGGGAGAAGGAAAACTCTGGCATGGTCACGTATCCGCAGTTACAGTGGCTCCCCGCTATCGACGTCTTGGTTTGGCTCGAACATTGATGGATGACTTTGAGGAAATGTGCATTCATCAATACAATGCCTACTTCGTGGACCTATTCGTCCGAGCATCCAATTCCTTGGCCATTCAAATGTATGAAACGTTTGGATATTCTGTGTATCGGCGAGTATTGGGGTATTATAGCGGAGAACTCCCCGAAGACGCGTTTGATATGAGAAAGGCCTTACCACTAGATGTTGACAAGGAGAGCGTAGTTCCACTTGGCCATCCGATTCGACCGGAAGATTTAGAGTGGTAGATTTGTATTTTAGTTAGTATCGGAACTTTAGGCCATGCAAAATTAGAATATTTCGTTTCTATTCATGAGCCGCCTAGTGCTTATGGGCATGATTCACAGCAAGTACGCCCTTTCAAGATGGATTGATAATTAACTTCGACAACTGATGTGGCTGCTGCTGCATTCCAAAAAATAATGGCATTAAGATGAAAATTATGTATCCTTGAGAGAGGAAGCAGTTGTAGGAATATGGTACAACCAAAAGGATAGAAATAGATATCTTGACATATGGACTTATCAAGTCAAAATAGATCTTCAGAATATTCAAGCTTGATCACATAACTATCATATAACTTCTTTAATAGCAGTATGTCCATAGAAATCAAAATCCATCTGTCCATTCATAAATGCTTATGGCTCCAAATATGCACCTATTTGAGTAAATAACTGTTCTTGTGTCTTCTTTTTACTCACTTCAAAAATCCTAAATTTGGATATTTAAGTCAAAAGGTAATCATGGATCATCGCTTTGAAGAGAAATTCCAGTTATGTGTACATCCTCTCCTATATGCTTGCAATCCTTATGGCTGCATCTTGAAAGATTTCTGTTTAAGTGCACTTACATCAATAAATAACCCACCCTCTGACTTATTTATATGACTTAGAATGCCCCTACAATTGATTATTCAAGGGAAAAAGCTAATTATAGATGATTTATAAACGCTTCCACTTTTTTCTATGCGCCTTCTGTAACTTTAAATTGCAAGAAATTTCTGATCAAATTGGTGTCTCCGAATTAAAAATCCTGTTTAAATGACTTTCCAAATGACCAATCTGTTAAGTCCCAATACTTGGTTTGAAGTTAAAGCATAATCGAAAATTATGAATGATCAACCAAGTAAGTTAACCGGGAATTAGTACTCCCTTCCTGCATACTTGCATCTCATATGATTGTACCTTAAAGGAATTCTGAGCATTTTACAAAGCATAATTCTATTTCCTACGTTATTTGCAAGATGTGAGATGCCTTAATTATTCTCTTAAACAAGTGCAACGCTAAGATTCATAGCCTGGTTCGAGTGTAATTTCGCCAACATATTAAATGAATGCAATAAAAAGGAGGTCTAGTTTGAAGAATTTAGCTATTCGAGGTGAAAAAGTACTCAAGGAATGAAATTTTAGACAGTAGCTCAAGACGAGAACGGATGAAGCAATTGGAAAGCACGAAATACGATTGTTTTAGTAACTTCGTTTATAATTTTTTTATCTACATGAATTCAAGGCATTTCCTCTAGTTGCCGGTATGAAATATCGAAATTAGAGATAGTTTGTTCCAATAACCCGAGTTATGAAATATTAAAATATCTAGCAGTTCCATGTATGTATAAGATACTTTTAAGGTAAATTTGAGTTTGGGGCGTGATTTTTGCTGCTTAGATCATGTTGAACACAGTCCTTTTGTTCAAATGCATTCAATCAGGGGATTGCGATATTACATTACAATGTCATGGATCACTTTAAAAATCAATTATTGTATTGGATAGTGGCCTCCAATCAATTACTGGCATTGGTAAAAACAATATCAGTATACAATTGGTGTGACTTAACAATGCCAAGCATTGCTTAAGTGTTCCAATCAAAAATATCTTCTGGCAACTCTTTTTCCGCCAATAATTTATTACATACCCTTTATTCTACGCTCCAAACTCAAGGTGTGTTCATAGCGGAAGGAACGGTGGCGATATAATTGAATGTTTACTTTCAAATATGTGCATGAAGATGCTTTGTTTTTCTAAAACTTGTTCTGCAAACGTATCACCATTTTTGTGATCCGCTATAATCTGGGTCTTAAATTGCAAATAGCTTCTTCCTCATGTACATTTTGTTCTTTGTTCTCGATAACTTTATAGATACAAGCATGGGAGAATGAACAATACTAGATGCTAGTTCAAGAAACATTAAAGTTTATGTATATATTGAAATTGATGCATTAAGTATTTTCATTGAACAAACAAATCAATGCTTTTTTCTTGCAGCTTCTTTTAGACAGATTCAAAAGCTTTCAAATCCTATAGGGCACTACAATTTCTCGGTCTTCTCTTCAGTCTTTTTTTGTGTCTCGAGTATCCTAATACGCGTACAATTCAAAGAAATATTCCAGCTTGGCATAGAGAGATGATATACTAGAGTCATTTTGTCTAACTGGCTGAATGTCGGTGCAACAACGAATTTGGCAGTTTGGTTGATTGATGATAGTTTAGCTCATCAACTCATTTATCTCATTAAGGGTAGGTTCATTATATGCTACATTCTGTACTATATTAGAGTACAGAGGTAAGAAAATACTCTTAACCTTACTATAATATATTAAGTATATGATGCTCAGAAGAGCTGATCAAAAGTACAAACAAGATAATAATAATAGTATCTTGAGTAAGAAAAAAGAGATGATTTTTATCATCATTCATAAACACTTTGATGTTATCAAAGTTATATTAATATATATTTGATATCTCTATCCCAAGTATGGGATAAGAGAATATAGCACTTATGTCAGTGGATCAGATTGAACCTGATCCAGTTCGGTGTTTTTTACATATGGAAGTCTACGCTAGTATTGTTTCTAATACAGCGTTATTTTTGAACGATAAAATAGATTATAATTTTTACACCTCGAAAATTTGAACGTAAATGCGCATATCCACCTGGGATAGGGCACATTCAATGGGTGACTTCCAAAACCAACAAAAGGAACTCCATATTGAGTAACCATAGCCTTTTTATTGCTGCAATTATCTCTGACAAAAAGGTTCACGATTGTGGACTTCTCTGCTAGAATTCCAACGTTGAAATAATGAATTCTTTGTATGCAGCAGCTGCAACTTAGTGATTTATTTTATTTGAAGCTTTGTAGTCAGGTATTGGCTGAAATGCAAGCAAAGGGAATAATCATTTACCCTTTTCATCATATCAAACAAATATCGCAATGTAGTGATAATTCCCTTTGTTCCATCCATTTAAAATATAAACTTAATTGGAAAAAGCATTAGCATGTCATTTTCCATTTTCGGCAGAGTAGCTCCATTTATTTTTTCAATAAATTGAAAGAATCAGAATATTATCATTAGTACTTTCTTTATTCAACAATTTTTACAATATGTAGGATTCTTGATTATTGGTTTACTTTTTAACAATATTGAAAATATGAGGGATTTTTGGTCACTGGATTCCTGAGATTTCATGCACTAAATTGAAAAATATACCTGTCAATCTGGTCATACCAATCTTGAAAAATGATTAGGACATGCTTTGAAAAATATACATCGTCAATCTGGCCATACCACTCTTGAAAAACATTTAAAATTGCTTAGTATTTGCATTAATTGCTATTTTCACAAAATGAAAGCCCTGACATGGCGAATGCAACCAGTAAATTTTCAAAACACAGAATGAGTTGCACACCCACTCATTAAAATATATAAACAAGAGACAT
>CAAAJI010000031.1:271876-284379 GCA_900642245.1 Fragilaria radians
CAACAAATAAGAACATACGAATAAATTGAATAGCAATGATCTCAATGTCAAACTTTACCCCCGTAACTGGAATGCTAGGAGGATCCATCATAGGTATGTATTTCACAGTATTGTAACAATTTCTGGAAGCAAAAGTCAAATACTGAAAAAGGAACGTCATCACTCACAAATGATTTTCATTTCTTTAGGCCTTGGATCAACGGTATTACTTCTCATGAATGGTGACATAATGGGTGCCAGTGGTATCGTAACTCCCATCTTTATTCAAACCAAGGATACATGGGATACACAAAGATGGAAATATGTCTTTGTAGCATCGTTTATTGGTGCTGCGAATGGATACCTCATATTGGTAGATCCTCATGCCCTTCGAGACGAGGCATTGACATGGTCTCCATCCATAATTGGCTATACCTTAGCAGGACTACTGGTTGGATTTGGAACGCGACTTGGTAATGGATGTACCTCGGGACATGGAATTTGTGGTCTGGCAAGATTGAGTCGACGTAGTTTTGCTGCCGTTGGAACTTTTATGGCGACGGCAATGGCGACAGCATCTCTATTACCACAAGGATTTCTCAAATCAATGACTCAACCTTCATCTAACGTTCCTTCAGGTTCTTTTCAAAGGGATGGTATCGCAATGGCTGCCGTTGCCCTAGCAGTTGTGATTAGTCGTAGTTATTTAGCAAAAACAGGAAAGCAAAGTCGAAAGATGATTGGTGCATCGATATCTGGAGCCCTCTTTGCCACAGGGCTGGCTGTTAGTGGTATGGTATTACCGAGTAAGGTAATGGGATTTCTTGACGTATCCGCCCTAGCATCTTCTTCGGGTACCTATGATCCTACCCTGGCGTTTGTAATGTTGGGAGGACTTTTGGTTAGCTATGCTGGTTATCAATACAAAAGTCATGTCCGTAATGAAAAGCCTATTTTGGCAGAGGAGTATAATGTTCCCTGTAATACAGTGATTGATGGACGTCTGTTATTGGGTGCATCATGTTTTGGACTTGGTTGGGGGTTAGTCGGACTTTGCCCAGGACCCGCGTTGTTTCAAGCTAGCACAGGAAATATGTCTGTATTGTATTATTGGATGCCAAGTTTCTTAGTTGGTTCCTACCTGGGAGGTAAAGCACAATATTTATTCTCAGGAAATTCATGTCAGCTCCCACCTCCGGCAAGCAAGTAAAGGTATAAAAAAGTATTGTAAATGTATGATCGAATATAGAGTAACAGTATATTGATGAGAATTCACAATTTATTTAAAAGAAATTTCATTTTACTAATTCTTATGAAGTACATATATTATGTTAAAATGGAGTAAAAAATGAGAAAAGCCATTAGCATCACGCCGAAACACCAATAAACGTACAGATTTTCTGTGTCTTAATTTAGTTCAAGACTGGAGGGTTTGTAATTTTGATGCGTTACTCGTTTGGCCACTTGCCATAAGTACGATGCCTGATCAGCATCCGGATATCCCCAATCTGCAGCGCCCGAAACAGCACGAGAATTTGTAAACAAGGATTCTACATCTGCTCCCAAATCGGGGTGAGGCATCGTCCCAGTTACTGTGGCATACAGTACACACCCAATGAGGTAGGATCCAAATACAGATGCATGAATGTCGTATGCATCTGTCAATAATGACCATAAATCTGGATCTTCCTCATAGACTGTCAGAAATGCCAAACTTACGGGAGCGATCCGTGCCTTTTGGTTGGAGGGTAACACACTCGAAAGCGCCTCAGCGTATTGAAGAGAACCTTCGTAGATAAGAGATGTGAAGGATGCTAGGTCTATCAGTCCTGTCATATTGGTATGTTGGGACCAATACGCGTGAGGAGATATAATGACAGGGACAGCTTTGTTTTCGTTGAGGTAGGTGGAGTAGGTTAACTTTAATTCCGAAATGGCAGCCTCTCGAGTTGCTTCCATGGCCATACGCTTGGCATGATCTGAAAATATGACAAAATCAAATAAGGTTTGATTTCGAAGTTTTTTTGTCATGTAATTAAAGTAATCATCATTCACAAAACATGGATTTCGTCCATCATTGTAGTAGATTTCATTTTGATCTTGATAGACGATATTATCATCGAATCCCAAGAACAATTGTTCAACTGTGCAGGCTCCAAAGTCATACACGCCGCGACTGAGGTTATAAGCTTCTTTGGTTGCCCACATGGATGCCATACCATTTCCAGTTTCTAAAATGGAAGTTAATGATCCTTTTACATGTAAGCAAGATTTCTGCTTCCAATGTCCTATGGACAATGTTTCCATCATTCTGGGTAAATCATTGACAGCAAGAAAACGAGTTCCGATGAAGGCAACATTATAATTTCGATTTCTCCTGGATGATCTTTGAAGTCCCTTTGTGGACACAACGGTCACTGAAATCGCAATGATAAGAGCTATCGCGCATGCCGTAGCAATGAGATATTTTCGAGGAGTATCAAGAACTTTTGCCCGTATTACATTGATGACATTAGAAATTGACATTCTACAAGATCTTCTCGATGGGTTGCGCTCACGTCTTAGGTCAAGGAAACTAACATTGGCGATGTGTATGAAATTAATATGAAGTTTCCTACGGTAGAATACGATTGGCTTCGTATACATCACATACTTGGGCATTGGTTCTTGGAGTATCCGTTAAAATAGTCGTTGCATAAAGTTTACTGTACTGTCGTACTTGGAAGACTGTAAATTCAAATTACTGGCAATTGTCAAGGTCGGTCTATGACTTAACTTCTACCCCTACAGAATCCAGAAACGTCTTGTGGGATGCAACAAAAATATTCCCAGGTGTGACGTGAACCACTTGAAATTATCCACCACCTTCACGACATTATATATACATATATCTCCTGATAGAGACAATTAATGTCCAACGAAACACCAGAGAAAATACCCCTAGCCAAAGTAAAGGGCTTGATTGTTGGGAATCAGACTCCCTCTGGAAAACATATCCAAAGTTTAAAGTTGGTAGCATCCGCAGACGACGATGACAGTTTGCCATCAATATCAGCGTCGGAGTCTCGACAACGGCTGTATTCGGAAGACGATGAAGAAATACGAATGGCCAAGGCGATGGCCATGGCGATACAGAGTAATCCACATATGAAAACTGACGAGTTGCAAAAATTTATTGAAGAAAAATTTCATGTACCGAAACCAATGGCAGCACCGAAGAAAGTGGAATTTGCAGATGCCACTGCGTCTGCAATCAATGGAATAGAATCAGATTCAAAACGAGAAAAGAAACTAAATGTTAGTAATCCGTTCATGAATCTTCAAGAAAGTATGCTCAAGACTCAAGAATTGGCCAAACAACGTTTTCAAGAAATGGTTCAAGGAGCGAAGGTACCCTCAGATACTATCAATGTTCCAACAAGCATTACTGAGAAAAAGATTTCTAAAGCTGTCACGAATTTGTCTCAGTCTTTACCAGAAGAACCGGTAGCACCTTACTTGTCCAGCATTCCGCCACAGAACTCTGATTTACCACATTTCACGGAACAACCTATTCGATTATCAACGTTAGTTTGGAAACGACGATCGGGTATGGGTAAATATTCTGGTAATAATTGGGAACGTCGTAAATTAGTCATTCGTGGAAGCATTGTGGCCTACTACAAATGTGATGCCGACATGGCAGCGGCGGATGATTCCATTGGAGATGTCGGTGACATTGTCTTGACTACATCAGCAGAGGACGAAGAAAAGAAACCAAGCTGGTTAGAACAAGCTGCCATTAATTTGTCAAAATCAAATATGGTGTCATCCCTCGGAATCGTCCCTATCGATGATGATCCTACCAAACCCAGGGGTATTATGGATGTTGTAAAGGAGAAGGCTACTGTCTGTGCAAGTATGGGACATTCTGGTGCACCGACTCCATTCTGCCTTTCAATTATGGTGGGTGCGGATACCAAGTGGAAATTATCCTTTGATTCTCACAAACTTCAAATGGAATGGCTTGCAGCATTGTCGGATTTAGTGGTCAAGTCTTGTGTGGACGTGTACAATTCTCATTTGTTGGCGGCATTGGATCCACGACCAGCAGGAATCAAGTTGTCTACAACGAAGGACGTGTGGTACTCACCACCAAATTCAGAAGCACAGAATGGAACAAATCTTTGGACTATGTCCAGCTACTCGATATCGAATAAGTTGAAGTCTCAAGACGATGTTTTTTTTCAAAACGAAAGGGATGGCGAAGAACGGCACGATGAAGAAACGGATGTTGTGGCTCAAGATTGCGCAGCAGAAGAAACCCTGAAAGTCGAAACCACACATGATGAATGCATTACTTCTAAGGTTGATGACAGCAACAATGCTTGGAGCCAAGCCAAAGGCAAGTCGCAACCGGATAAGCCACAGTGGGCGATCCGTGAAACTGATGTTTACCTTGCTGCAGCAATTGTCAATTGTGCACTACTCTTTTCACATGCTACTTCCACTACTCCCACTCGTTTTTGGCACATTGCAACCTTTACCAACCTTAGTCTATTCCTTCTGCTTTACAAACCAGAAATCCGAACTAAAGATTTACCTGACAGTATGCCAAAGGATGACGAGGCCCCAGGCATCAATTCCAAATCATCATCCAACGTAGCACAAGGTAAACACTTTAAGAAATCAATAGCTGTAAACGAAGAAGCTCCTGATAAGGAAGGTGCACATAAGATCAAAGTCCCATCCAGTTTTAAGCCCATGGCAGGTTCCACTGCTGTGAGAGTGGTGGAACCCAAGGATTCAACACTAATCGATGGTCATACTTTCACAGCGTGGAGACAAATCTCACCGGCAAAGGTGATGGTTAGATCCCACGGATATAAGACTACAAAGCAAAAGATAGCCTCTCCTGGATGTCTCTACGATTGTGTTCATATGGACGTCTTTGAGTCCCCTCTGCAATATCTCGATATAAGTAAACAAGTAATACTACCGGAAGTAAAATTTGATGACGTTGGGCCTAAAACCTGGAAATCCCCAGATCGCTTCACAGTGTCGCTATCAATCCCAATTGAAGCCCCCGCCTCTGTTTTCGCTCCATCATCCGATGATGGAAGGGGTTTTGCCATTTGCATGTACTTTGTCATGAGGCAGGACACTCGTGATATTTTGCGCCAAATTACTGCCGATGATTATGATCCAGCTAAAGATAAGATTAGTGATATCCAATCCAGTAAGAAAAATGCTGTCAAGCTGTTTGAGCATTGGTGTCGCAGAGCACCTACCGATCCCGAATTTCAGGCTCGTTTTAAGTTCATACCCAATATTGCAAATATAAAAGAGGCGGGTTTACCTGGCTGGATGCAGGGCTACCTAGGAAAGCCAATGCTTGTTAAGCGTAGGAATAAAACCGGCTTTCTCTTCAGTCATCCAGATCTGTCTGCGATGGAATTTGATATTTCTCTACATCCATTTCCTTACATTGCCAAGCAGGCATTTAGCTATCTATATCAACAAAATATTATCAAGAATTTGATGGTTAGTTGTGCATACGTCATTGAGTCACGTGATGATGATGAACTTCCCGAATGTCTTATTGGATTGGCCGAACTATGCTACCCCAATCCTATGCAATTCATGCAAGGTAGTGATTTGTTTGCAGGTAAGACTCCCAAATCACAAGGTACAGCACAAGAATAGGGCTGTGATGAATTCAATCGCTTGTCGTGAATAGACAAAAAATGAAAAGGGAATGTGTGAATGTTGCCATATGAAGTGCATTTACACAAGTCTACAGAAATCATTAGTTGATAATATTCAGCACTGAAATAAAGCATTAGAGCATTCTATACAACTAAGTAGTCATTTGCGTTTCCTTTCCCTTTCCAAACATTGTAATTCAACATTCAACTCCTAATTTTTTTGTCCAAGCAATGAACATAAGAAATTTGAACATGATTTTATACCCCTATTCTTGATCCAATATAACCATCTCTAATTTGGATTCATCACAGCAAAATATATCAATAATCCCAATGATTGATAGCGTTTTTCTCATTATAGACATATTTTGGTTTGATATCAACTTTGTGTTTCATGATATGGCTATATTAAGTTATTAATCACACAATAGTACGATCGCACATGGGATATTGCCCCAAAATGCCAGTTACAATGAACTGGTTTCAAGGTGATTTTGAACAATAGATATTGTGATATATATACATATAAATTCTCTATTTTTATTGATGAATGAATTAAGCCTTTTCGATTGGTCATACCAAGCTCAGGTTTGGAAATGATAAGATACTTTATTCAAAACCTGAAATCGAGAACACAATATCCGAATGTACAAATTTGATCCGTAACTTCCTTAGTGAATGCGACAATATCAAAATAATGAAATGACAGTGAGTAATTATCCTTTGGTTTTTACACAAGGAAAGGGACAAAAATCTATTATTAGGCACAACATTTAGAGTAGTATGGTGTTACTTTTTTTTCGAGGTATCCTAACTGTGGAACAATTTTGGAACAATACTTTTCAAATTGTATGTTGATATGATTTAACTCGTCAGTTTTCGGCACCAACGAGTAATAATCGGAGTGGAAAGGGAATCTAGGATTTCGTGCGTTCATAAACTCATTTAAGGATGTTATAGGATTGCCCTCCACAGGGCGTGCTAATGACGATTCTCAGATATTTCAGTGAACTGATTAACGTCTTGTTTTGCTATTAAAATGTGTCAAAAGTTTAATTAGCACGCAAAGTGTGCAGATGTTGCAGATGATATTTAATCTGGTGCTGACGTGAGCAGTTTTCAGCTGGAAAGAGGAACTGGCGTAACATACTTCATACTTTCCTGTTCATGTTTTTTCCTGAATGATGATTACCGAGGAGAAAAATGAAAGGACGACAAAAGAAGAAGTATCAAACGATCAATCAATCTCACGTGAACAACGCAAAAAGTCAAAAAAATTAACTCCTGCTGAATCGAATTGTCCTCAAGAAGAAATACCACCGAGTATTGCTTTTGAACAAGGTAATCGAAACGATGGTGAGCAAAAAGGAAAAGCGAAGGATCATTCTCATGTCCGAAAAGTCAAAAGGAAAGCCAAAACTGAATCAATTAATCATGCTGATTTACAATATATAGCAAAAAAGCAGTGTAGGGATAAGGACAAAATAAACGAATGCCATAAATCAAATTTGAATGTCGCCACGCTGGAAACCATGATTATTAGCACAGACGACAAAAATCATCCAAGTCATGCCAAAAAAGAAAATGTAGCATCAACGAAAGTGCATGACACGTCTTCGAATATGAATACGATTAGCGAGCAAAAATCTGCTTCACCAAAGTTAAAAGTTCAGGAAGGAAAGCAATCTCGTTCTACGCACGATGCTAAGTTTCCTCCAATTTCCCATCGCCTAGCTTTTGATGAGGAAACTAGAGGTCAGAAAGTAAAAAATAATCAAAGTTCTAATTTATTTCAACAAGACTCCAGTGAAGAAGGAAGCCAAAAAGAAGATAAACAATCATTACCAACCATGTCAAATATTGAGGATTCTTCTAAAGTATCGCCACCTTTGCAGCTACCAAGTCCATCGCCTGGGTTACAGCTACTGCATTCCGGACCATACTTATTACATCCTGTTCCGCCTTTACCAAATCCATTTCGTCTTTCTTTACCGTCGAATTTTCTGCCTTTAGCAGGTAATTATCCCAGCGAGCAAGCAACACTTCATGCATCAGCCTTGAACATAGAGTTCGCACAGAGGATCGGTCATCTAATGGCATTAAATCCGTTGCTCGGCCAATCAATGCTTTGGCAGATGATGAATTCGATTCCAAATAGCGCACCAAGTAGACCAATCCCATTCGGCTTTCCTTACGGAACTATGTATCTGCCTTCCTGGCCGAATGTAATTCCAGCAGCATCACTTCCAGTGAATTCAAATTTAAACCAAAATCAAGGTCCAAATAGCATGGCAAATAGAGTGCAGACATCACAGAGTTCCAATGCTCGGGATGAAGATTACCCGGAATCAAGACATAAACAATCTTGTGAAATTAAGGATAACACTACAGCTTCAGATGTTAATTCACAGAATAATAACGACTTAGGTATGGAGATCCCAATGCCTTTTCTTCATTCTCCGAAGTTACAATCATGCTTTACGCATGAATCCATTGGACCTGATGTACCAGAATGCCTTCCGGCCGTTCTTGCACTTCCCAACGATGAAGCAAAGCTGTCTTCTTTTCAATATTTATTGCGGCAGCAGATTGAAGCTTTCAAGGCAACTGAAGATGATATTATTACTCACGCTCGAGGGCGAAATAAACCTATTATCTTGAACCAAGTTGGAATTCGATGTAGGCATTGTGCTTCATGCCCTCTCAGTCAAAGAAAGAAAGGAGCAGTGTATTTCCCATTCACTTTGTTAGGCGTGTATCAAGCGGCTCAAAATATGGCATCTTCTCATTTCATTCAAGGAAATTGTGCTGAAATTCCTTCTGAAACGACGTCGAAACTGGTTGAAAGTGTCGCATCAAAATCAGTTGTTGGCTCCGGAAAAGAATTTTGGGCAAAGTCAGGTCGTACTATCGGCCTCGTAGACACAGACCAAGGAATAAGGTTTATCCGCGATCTCGTTACATCGTCCAATGAATCCAAGAGAGGGCATTAAGGTTTGTAGTATTTTATTTCCCTTCAAATTTTGCAGGAACCGTCGGTTAATGGATTAATTGCAGGATTTCAAAGTATCAAAGAAGTTCAGCAGTGCTTCTATGGATACTTGATATTCAAAATCAATATTTCCCATGCTAGACGTGTAAAGTGGTAATTCTCTTCAGCCTACTGGAACCTAAATGAGTGCGAGTATTGTTACATACGACGATCTGAGGAGACAATTTTCGAAATTCATGACCACAGCGCATGGTATGCATTTTTCAAGCATAAATCAAAATATACTTCACCCTTTGAATTGGATCGGAAAATATGAAAGTGGCATTGCTGAATACACTCCTGCATTACGCAAAATCAGGAGAGGCCATGAAAAAAGATATTCTTTCCCTTAGGCGAACTCGGTCGTGTCTGGTTAAAGCCAATCTTGACTCTCTTTGAGGCAGATCAAATGCGACTCCTTCACTTAGTTATTGCGTATGAAACTTGATTCAAGACAAATTGAAGTATCTGGCTTGGAGTTAGTGTCTTGTCATTTAGAATAACAATCGTGCTTCTGGAGGTCGAAGTAACTAACAGAACTTAGTAGGGTTAGAATTGTGAAGAAATACAAGCACTGGTTGTGACAATGTGACCTTTATGTGTGATGTCACATAAAAATCGTGACGTACACTTTAAAGCAATCGGAAGTCTGATTTTTTCTTAAGTGTAAACCGGAATTCCAAGGTTCCAGACCGAGAGACATCTTCGATACATAAGCCAAAAGATCAATGCGAAAATTTCCCTGCAACATGTATCTAATAATCAGTTCAATTACCTTTGACCTACTTCTGAATTGCTTTGGCTCAAGATTTTACATATGTAGCCTCATCACTTTCATGACGGTAAAGTACTCCAAGATTTTGCTTAGAGAAATGAGTATGCGTTCTTACTGTCTGTCTCTAGTCCCTTTGTGACGTTGACAAGTTATTCCGTGGATGAATCACGAACGATTTGCAACGCTGAAAATAAGTTTTTGCTAACTTCTATATTCCTTGACAAAATAAAGATTAACACTCTGTGTCAGACTCAAAAGTATTTTGGAAAATGCGAACCTAGCCTATTTCTAAATTAACCATTGTGATTGCTTGCTAGTAGTGTGTTTAACAAGAGATAATAATAACAGACTGATCTAAGACTTGCATGATTGTTGAGTCACTAGATTCTTTTCAGGTAGTGCATGACCATGAAGGCAGAGATATTGCAAATTGCACATGGATGCATAATATGAAGGGGACAATCTTGAAAAAAATAATTAAATTCCACCCTAAATAGAGAAAGTTTTCTGATAGCTTGCCGAGAAAAGGAATAGGGAGCAAGATATGGTCAATTCCAACTTCTCTTTTCCTTTTCAGTGTATTAATAAAAAAAGAAATATAAGCAAGTGAGAATACACCTTTTATCAAAGAATTCTGAATATTTTTTATCGTTGCCTCATCTTTTTGTAAGGGATTGACTTTAGTTTCCATGTGGCTGGCTATTTATATTTTTTTGAATTTACTTTAAACATCAGAATGTCTTTCAAATGAAAGGTGAATGCCTTTCTGTATGGATTGCCATCACCAGATATGATTCTGTGAATTGGAATTTTGGTTATTCCATCTCCGAGTCTCATTGCTTTGATCTCAAGTTGATAGATTAGTTGACACTGATTTTCACATCTTGCTATAAATAGAAGAAAACCTAGGGTGTCACTGTTAATGCTTAAAAAAATGAATACATTGAATGACATGAATTTAGAGTTTAGATTTGGCATAACGATTTTACGCTGCTTCCATATATTATCAATTCATTAGGAAGTTGGAGTTCATGAAGAGAGTAATTTAAATGACATCGATGCTATGCACTGAGCGTTAGTAGATATGAAACTCCAGGAAAAGTTGCTATTCCGTTACCTCTAGAAAGATTCGCTGAAGATGATTCAAGAATAATTTAGCATCCGTATCGGCATTACCACTGTTGGATGATAATTGTGCCAATTGAAGAATATCATTTCGAGTCGCATCTGGTATTCCCCCATTCTCATCCAAGAGTATAACAAACGTATCCATAATGGTCAAATTTGTCATTGTAGGTGCTGATCGAAGCAGTGTCGGTAAATCGCTGTATTTATCCAACTTTACTTTCCTCATGGCATCAGGATTGTTAGCAACCGTCACTTCGATAATGACAAGTTTGTCATCCCCCACAACACAACAGAGATCTGGAGCACGAAGCTTATCTACAATGGGCTTCACATGGAGTAACCATTTCCATTTGACTATGGGTTGGTCTCGAATGATGTCCGTTGCACCTCGTCCGATGAGCCATTCTGTCACAGCGCGAAGTATGGCATTGTGTCGTCGTCTCACATACAAGGAACGAGTATATGCTTCTCGACGTCGTCTTGTATTTGCTGAAATTCCAGTTTGATGGAATTCTTTTGGTTCATCCTTTCTTTTATTGTTCTCTGGAATATTGCAATCCTTCGTTGTTGGAGCTGGACAAAGCAAAACTCCAATTGGAATATGATCCGAAGGAAATCCAGAAGGAACATTCGGAAGTCCATTCATAATAATCTGAGTACGATTCAGGTCATTAGGATCCACAGTTGCCAAGACAGAATCAACGCGGAGTGATGCAGAAACGTGTGGTTGAGAGTCCTGAGCCCGTCGGGATTGCGCACTAAGTCGCCTTGCTTTTCTTTTACCAACAAATTCGGTTGTCTGTGTGGTGATTACAGAGTAAGCTTTATCTTGTCGAGATGCAAAATAAATATGATCCATACATCCCGGTCCTCGGCCTGTTAATGCCACAGTAACTGGTGCAGCAACTTGTCGCATACCATTGCCATAAATGTCTTGAAATCTAAATTGATGTTTCATGGCATAGGCAGCCTCCTTGGATACCTTCGCTTTGTAATTACGCTCTTGCAATGTTCCATATTGAGCAGATCCAATTTCGAGTAGTCTAGCCGCAACAGAATTCTGATCCGAGTTGAAATCACCTGCGACAATGGCCGCACCGTCAAGTGCCGATAGGAACCTTGGTGATGCACAACTAGCAATACTTTTAATGGTTGTTGACATTGCCTTCAAACGACCTTCGATTGCAGCAGGCTTAGCTGGTAGATGTACATTTCCAATACAGAACACAGCCCCTGTTTCAATTTCTTCCAATTGTACTACCATGCCACGACGAAAGCAATCTGGTGATATTAAATTATGTTTCTTGGACCTCCAAGCGACGCATAAACCAACGACATCTCCTCTTCGATTTGGATGTAACGCAGACCAAAGATAAGAATCGTAACCAGCATTGCCATTTGAAGATTGTTCTTCCAATAGTTCACGTAATGAATTTTCTAAAACTTCGTTACCACCCTCTACTTCTTGTAAGCAAAGTACGTCTGCGTTAGCTTGCTTTGCCATCCGTATTGCCATTGGAACACGATTCATTCGATCATGCATTATGAGACTATCATTATCTTCCACTCCAAGCCAATGATAGGATGGCGCAAGAATATTCAATGAGACAACACTCAATTCTCCCGCATCGGTATCCCGAAAACTCTCACCGGGAAGCAAAATATTCGGCGATATATTGTTGTTGATATTATTTTTTGTAGTAGTTACCTTCACATGGTTCATACCAAGTTGAATACATGACACAAGGTTCCATTTCCATGCCACCAACGAACCAAATATCAACAAACGCATTTTTGGATGGCTTCAAGTAATTAGTACATTATGCAGTACATCTGGAGGCCATTCACATCATGATTTCGACAATTTTTTAACTGGCACATATAAATTTGATAATAAAAGGAT